>JBCJKH010008674.1:4676-15574 GCA_039877255.1 Loriculus beryllinus | reverse complement strand
ATTGATCTTGCTGCTCACCAGGACCCCAAGGTCCTTTTCCACAGAGCTGGTCTCCAGTCAAGTATATTCCAGCCTGCTCTGCACACTTGGATTGTATTTGAGCACAAATACTTTCAAAAAAGCAGCTTGTCAGGCAAACCCAATTAGAAGTACATGTTTCTGTCCTATTGGTTCCAATGTACAGATGCTGTCTCTAAAGAAGACTTTTGCTTGTAAATCTGGCACTAGTAAATTCTGCAACTGCTCATTTAGAGTTTAAAAACAAGCTAAAAGCTATCTCCAATAAACCCACTTGTCATCAGTACACAATGACTGGAGCGTGACTAGTAAGGATAACAAAAAGGGAAAGAAAAGAAAGGAAAAAATAAATTTAAAAACTTTTTCTAAATTATTAGTTGGTTCTCATCTTGTCTGAAGATCAGATGAGCCCTAGAATGTACCTATTTGGCTTCAGTGGTAAAAATCTAAGTCAACATGCCTTAACAGATCAAACAAAAGAAAATTAATCCTAGATTTTATTATTATTATTTTTTTTAATCAGATACTGTATTTCTGTAGAACTTACAAAGGTACTAGTGCTTAGGTGCCAAGGAACTTTATATCCACCTGGTACATATCAGATATTCTTCTTCCAGAATGCATCTGATTTTTACTCTAAGAAATCTTACTTTGGTTCACAGAACACAATTATAAAAGCAAATCCCATATTTATTCACATGTTTTAAGGTAACACTGAGAATTACAGAATGAAATGTTGCTTCTACAAAACTCAAATCTGGAAATTTAATTTATAAAAATTATACACTTACTACTTGAAGCAGAGAAAGATAACCAGCTCCAACATTATCAAAGTTTACTTTCACATTTTTCCACCGAACATCCTTGTAAGTGCCCATAAGTTCCTCACATGCGCTTCTATTATTGACTTTCTCTGTTGGGAACATCACACCAGTTGTGGTGTTTACACAGTGATAGAACTTTCCAGCAAACAAATTTACTCCCATGATGCTGAAAATTAGCCAGAATGTAAGACAAACCAAAAGTACATTCATAATGGATGGGATTGCTCCAGTAAGAGCATTCACAACCACCTAGTAAATAAACACAGAGAAAAATATTTAAAAAACAATAGTTAGACCAATAAAAAGTTTTTTTTTCAAAGGCAGCAAAAGACCTAATGTAGAACATTAAAGTACATTGAAGTAATGCAAACAGAAAAGGAACAGCACATGTAATACAACCAAACATGTTACCATTGGCCTTGAAAACAGACATGCAGTTTAATGTTCCTCCAAAATTTTATAATTAGGTATAGTTTTATGTTTTACACACTTTCATTTTTTCTTACCCTCATGCCTTCAAAGCGTGACAAAGCTCTCAGAGGTCTCAAAGCTCTCAGTGTTCGGAGGGATTTAATAGCACTGAGATCTGACAAACCAAGAGCATGAGCTACTAAGCTAATCAAGGAGACCTAGAAGAAACAAAACAAACCAAAAGATTATTATTTTATTTTTTTTAATAGACTTACAACACAAAAGTAATGCCTAGAGGAAGAAACTTCTGATCTGGATATCAGGAAAAAAGAGTTCATAAGAACCCTGAGCTCCTAGCAAGAACAAAATAAAAAAAGAAGTTAATTACAGATCTGTTTAAACAAAGCAAGGCCTTAATCTCTGGAATTTTTATCACAGAGTGCTAGTTAGAAAAATGCTTATCATACCTGTGCAAAATAAATAAAAAATTCATTTGAATAAAAAGCATTTTATTAAAATAACCTTATTAAAAAGGTTATTTGAATAAAAAGCATTTTAGTAAAAGATCATGCTATTCAACTCAGCCAAAGCCTGAAATGTACTGAAAACATAATCCATTCTACATGACATGTTACAATGCTAAACAGTGCTCTACTACAGATGCATTATGTTAGTCATGATACGAGTCAGCAACATTTGCTTCTACTAATTTGCACTTAGAATAGTTCACATAAAACCAGAGATATGAATAACTAGTAATTTATGCTGCCTGCAGATGACAACAGGCTTCACAGTGGTATATACTCGGTCAGACACGACTGACAGGTGTGACTTCTAACTGTATGACAGATACAGACATACTCAGTGATTGGGACCCAGGGCAGTAAAACTCAGAACAATGACAGCATACATAAACACAAAGGCAGATTTAGCTATTCACTGAATAATTGTGACACGGGAATTTTATTCACTGGTACGTGATTTTCTGTTCTTTTAAACCCTACTTATATTCTCTTGGTATATATATGTATCAGATTGGAGTTACATTAAAATGACCTGCCTAAATGAACAGAAATATACTACACAGAAAGTATAGTACCTACACCAACAATCAGGAAGTCCAACCAGCACCAAGCATTAGTGAAATAGGTTTGAAAACCATAGGCCACCCATTTTAGCACCATTTCAAGAATAAAGATGTAAGTGAAGATTTTATCAGCATATTCCAGCATGGTTTTTATAGTCTTGTGCTGTTCAATATATATATCTTCAAAAGCCTGCAAAGAATGGGTTACATGTAAATCAGATATTCACAGGTCTTTGCAAACTATAAATTAAGCCAAAAAGAACTGAATTAGAACCAGCAAGGTAAAATCACTTTCAACTTTAGACATTTTACCTTAAAATGAGCAGAGATTACAATTGGATTCTTTCTGAATTTTAGATTTTATCATTGCCTGATAATGGAATTACAATATAATGACTGAAGTTGCAAAAAACAATTTTCAAATTTCAGCAATAGTCAAAGCAGAATTACAATAAAGCACCTTGAAAAGTCACTCAGGCTATTAAGTAAACTGATATTAGCTAACAAAAGAGAATCATGAACTACAGTGACCAAATATTATGTTGCTGTTGATCTTTACTGAATTCAAGTATTTGGTATTGATGGCAAAGTTTTAGTAGCAGAAGGCTGTGAGAAGAGGCCACAGGCTGCCCTGTGCCAGCTCCACAATGAATCCACCACAGGAAGTAGCTGGGTCCATCAGTGAAGCTGGTGGCGCCTCCGCTAAAACATACCTAAAGACAGGGCAAAGCACCTCATGCAGTATGAGGACAGAAGAAAAAAAAGTGAGAGAAACTATCCTGCAAAATCCAAGGTCACAGAAGAAGAAAAGGACATGGTGCTCCAGGTGCCAGAGCAGAGATAATGACAGAATACTCCAAATCCTGTATCAATCAACAACCAGAGCCCAGTACTCAGTAGCTGTGTGAAGGAATAAATGTCACTAACAGTACCAAGGGATTCAAGGATTCCTATATACCCGTCCAGAAAAACTAAAGCAAAAAATTAACTGAACACATAATGAATTAACTATCTGTACTGCTTTTGAGACAACTTTAAGAGTACTTGTTCTAGTTATTGCACAAAATACATTTTGTACGACTTTTGTAATTTCTTCAACAAGATTTTTAGTGTAACCATTTTCATAAGTACTCTCACACACAAGTATCACCTTGCATTAATCAAAAATTCACACACAGAACGCTATTTGACAGCAGAATTGTAGTGACATTTTATATGCACTACCAAAAATATTCTGGGGATTTAGTTTGAAGCTCTCGTTCAAGACTTTTTTTCGCCCATTAATAAACACAGATGTTTTATAACACTATCTTTGACAAAAAATGGTACTGTTTCTGTGGGTGCAAGCTCCACTTACCAGAGCACCACTGCTGAGAAGAATCATGAAGACAATAAATGTTTCAAACCAGTTATGTTCTACTATCTTGTAGCAGGTTTTTCGAAGGTTCCACCAGATTCTTCCTGTTGTGCTTTCCATACTGCCTTTGCAGCATTTAAATTTCCGGATACAGCCTAATAATACAATGACAAATTGTTGTATGGTAGAATTCTCATTGTCCTGTAAAAGCAAAATCACTCTTAACTAGCTCCTGTTTCATGCTGTTCAAATTACTTCATTATACACTTCAAATTACTGCATTCTAATTAACGCACCCTTACCTGCTCAATTTGGTACTTTGGATGAAGGAAAATGTGCATGTACACTTGCATGTACACAACTTTTCTACTACCCAGACACTGCATCAAGCTTAGAAAAAAAAACCCTAAACAACCAAAACCAACCCAAACACCTAATTACCTAATTGAACTAATTTTCATTTATAGGCATATTTTTTAATAATTATTTCTCATTTATATACAGAAAATAAAATAATACGTGAGTATTGTCAGGGAGTAGATACAAAAAGCATAAACACATAGCAACTTCCACATACACTTGTTCAAGAGTTCAGCTTCTTTGAAAAGTACTTCTGTCTCTAATTTCAAATAAATCTCACAGACATAAATATCCTTTATTTTATTATAAAGGAATGACCTCTGCTTCAAGGACGGACTAAGGATACATCTTTCATGACATAAGGAACTGATTTAACTGTGAAATGGTGAGAGCTTTTGCATGTAGTACAGATTTGCAGCAACCATCCACAGAATTCTGGCTCACCTTGGAGAACTCCTACTTTATTTATCATGAGGCCTTTGGGTACAGCTTTCAATGAACATCAGTATCTTCCTGGCTAACAGTAGTCTCCTTATTTCTTTAAAAAATACTAATCACAGAAACATAATGAAGTTTAAATTATTTTAATGTGTCCCAAAGGCAGTCTTCTAGTTTCCTCTGAGTGTCATTAAGTTCATATGTTACAAGTAAGTTATTCTGTATTTCATCAGCTCAGCTAAAACAGCTACCACTACGAAAAGCATGATTTGCCTTACCTTCAACTACTCAAAATGTCTATGTTATGGGAAAATTAATGTTATGCCCAAAGACTGATAATCACATAAGGAAGAACTGCAATGTGAAATTACACAAGAAGTGATTTTTTTTTTTAAAAAAAGGACAAGAGTCCACATTCCAAAACATTTGTTTTTTAAAGATGAGTGAAATATTTCAAATTAGAAGTGTCAAACAGCCTACGTCAAAGGTGGTTTTGTAACAGTAAATCTAAAAGCATGGATAGGATAAGAAATTTAGCCCTGAAACACTGTGTTCTGAATGATTTTAATCATGATTCAAAAGTCAAGTAAAACCCACAAGATCACAAAAATGGGAAATACATTCCTATACAGTAACTATCAATAGTCCCCTAAAGGATATAGCTATACAGAACTAAAGCAAATCAAAACTTCTAGGAACATTCAAAAGCATGCTGTTAACACTTGGATCTCATTCTATGTTTTTACTTTACATTATACTCATGCACACCCTCCTTACATTAATGGTATGATGTCAAGATAGTAACTCTTTTGTTTGAGTCAAACTTTCAAAGATCTGAATCATCCACTGGATTGCTTTCTAGCACTATGAAGGGACCACAGGTAATCACATGATTCTGGCTTAAATCTCACTGTGTATTGAACATGGTGTAGGGTTTGGTCTTGCAAATTTCACTACTGACAATGTCATTTAAATCAACAGAATTACTAATTGCTAAGAATCCATTTACAGAATTGTGCTGAGTATTTATTTTAAAATATTATAAATGATCACATACACATTTATTTACCTGTTTATCACACAACGGGTTCAATGGTCTTCAGTACAACTATCTACAACAGGCAAAACTAATCACACCATAACACTTGGCAAACTAGGATCCTGGACTGCTGCTGCAAATAGCTTCCTTGAACTGCCAATGCTTGTTACAAAAAAACAAAATGTAGAGGCAAACCCCAAATTTTATTTCCGTATCTTCTGTAAAACACACCTTCTGTAAAGCACGCCTGCAGCTCTGACGCTTTTTCTGATTCAGTTTCAGCTTTTTCTTCTCCAAAGAGAGCTAAATTAATTGTACTTCCTTCAGATGAGCTGGAAAAATTTAGCTTCTGAAAATAAAATTTGGCAACAATTATACTTTACTAATATTTACATTTTTAAAATTGTAATTAACTTAAAGCATGCAACACTGTGTGCACATAATAATCATCATATTTATCACCAGAAATACACACAAACATCCACATGTAGCAGTCAATGCTGTTGAAATGTGCATAAATCATCCACTCTCTATCTAGAGATTGCAGGGCAATTCATGCAGTCTTTCATGGAATTTCAGAATTTCTGGTCTAAAAATAGTATAATCTTATTCAAAATTAACTACTACCAAGTAAACTTTCGGATACATATTCTACTAATTTTGTTTTCTACTATTATTGTCTTACTATAATTTCTCTTCCTACATTTTAAAACAATATCAGTTATACTGTATGCGTTAAGATAACGTGTACTGGTAGCTATTTTCACTGGCGCAGTCTCCTCAACCTCAAAACAGCGAATACTACCATCAAAACACTTTAAACTGTAAATTGTCATGGTTAATTGTCCAATGGAGAAAATGTAGCAGATTTTTAAGGGTTGACTTTATTTCAGTGGCCAATATTCACAGTACAAAAGAAAAGAAATTAATTATCAGTTATTTTTCACTGGCATCTTCAACACCAGTATGAAGCAAGCTCATAATTTCTAGCATACATGAGAATTTGTAGTAAGATTTGATTTCCTCTGATACACATAATTTACTTAGTTTTCATTTTAAGAACATTCTTATGATCTAGACTGAAAAATACTAAAGTAAAATCAGGATTAATATGAAATCTTGTTTCAGATGTGAATTTGAACATTACCCTCAAGAAATTATTAAAAGAAATTAAGTGTGGACTATCGTAACCCATAACTGTCACTACCACACAAATACCTTTTATTTTTTTTCATACATACTGATAAGTTTGGGTTTTTTGGTTTTTTTTTTAAGGAAAAAGTATGATGAATACATTTCAACTAGCATTTGCATTCTTTTTTGCCAATGCACATATGTATGACATTGTGCATTCTGAAACTACTCATTACTTTGGTACACATACCTGCTAATAGCCAGAAGAAAGGATGTGTTCTGTTTTAATAATTAAAATTACACATAATAATACTACAAAAAAAAAAATACTAATAAAAGAATAACCCTTAATTTATTTTGTATTTTGTAATCTGCATGTGTATTGCAAAAGTCTATAGTCTGGAGATTTTAAAGGAAAATATGGTGTCCTGTATATTTAATTTGAGTATGCGTACCAAACTAAATCAAAGTAGTTTTGGTCACAGCATTCTCTGAGATTTTACAATGTTATTATCAAGTATATAACATCAGTAATGAACACACACAACTAAATGTCTGTAAGGAAAGATGTAAGCGCACTTTCTAAAACAGCCTCAGTTTTGTAGAATTAACACCATTTTCATTAGTTTAGCTAGACTTGCATGATTAACAGACATTACAGACAAGTTACAGAACATCTAACCAAGCTATATTTACACCTCAACTCCAAAATGAGAAAACACAAAATTACTTCAGAAAAAAAAAATAAATTAGTATCTATGTTTGTTAAAGAAGACAGAGACAATTTAGTAAGACAAAGTAACCCAGTGCTCCACATTAACTTTTCTTAAAAGGATTCAGTAATATTGCCTACTTAGCTGCTACTTTAGAAACTGATTATCTGGAATAGTTAGACATATTTAATATAAACACTTTGCATTTTTAGTACCATTAATTTTTAAATATCAGTATTTACAGCAAACACCTTCCTATCACTAATTCTACCTAACCTGAGGATAGCACCATATACCTTCCCTATTTTATTAATATGCTGCTTTCATCAGCTAATAAAAATTAAAACTAACATGAAGTACTGTGGGTCATTTGAACTGAACATAAGCTACTTAGTACACTGCTTGAAAAGATGACGTGATTTTAACTAAACGAATACAAATTTTTATGAATTAACAACATTAAAAGATGAACAATGATAAATGGAAAAGAAATGGAAAAGAAACAATGTGTTTAGAACATGAAGTTATATATCTCATTTAATACTGGACTTTTGCAAATCCGCAACTAAAACATTTTTGTTAAGAGAAAGTCCCTGAATATAATACTATTTTTCTTTCTCAGTGCTGGCAGTGAAAAGCTATTTGAATTTTGAACACACTGTTTTTATCAATACAATTCTCTACTGTGCTGTTACAAGCTCAAATTTGGAGCTCATGATCTTTCTTTTTTTTTTTCCTGAAGGAGTCAAAGTATGCTGGCACAATTACTTGCAAGAATAATGTCACTACCTCGAACCATCCCACTGAAGCCACTAACAATTCCATAAGGTAATTAGTAAAAAGTAAATTTTTATGAGCATCATCCCAGAAGTAATACATGAAACTTTACAGAAAATTGCAGATAAAGAAAACCTCCACAATAAGAGCTAAAAATAAGTAGGCCTGAGTATTCACATGATGCAATCTACTGTATATTTAACTTACAAGTCATTCAAATGTTGATATCCAAAGAGTAAAGAAAAACCTGGTATGTCTCCCCGCCTCCAAAGCAAAGAACAAAGGTACAAGCAACATAGCTGTTAATACAAGGAATAAAAGCAAAACATTGTCTCATGTAATTTAAAAGAAACAAACAAACAAAAAACCCTAAATAAGCCCAAAGACTGCTGCATATTCTCATCTTCTTATTTACTAAGGATATCTATCTCTCTCTAGCTCTCTGCAGACCAAGTCTTTTTTTTTATGGAGAAGAAGGTAAAGAACTGTAGCAAACTATGAAAGATGATTGTTGATAACAGCACTTTGGAGAGGTTCAGGAACCTCTTAGAAAAGAGGATCCAAAAGTATTTCTACTTAGAAATGTACTAGAAATAAAAATGTACTAGAAATCATTAGAAATCATAGAAGATCTGTGTTAGAGTGCTTATATTTCATAAATATTTTCCTGCTTAATCAAATCTACTTTCAGTAAGGCATACTTCTTCAATAAAAAAGTATTGTCCTTAGAAAATATTTAGGGTTTTTTTCACTAAACTAAACCCAAAGCCTACCTTACCTACTCTATGTAACTTAGAAAAAAATGTCATGTATATATATCAAAAAAAAAAAAAAAAAAAGGCATCAACTTACTGTGCAAGGAAAATTACAGTAAAACAATGTAATATACAAATAAAAGAGATTCAATTTTTTTTCAGTCAAATCATTACAAGTTCCTGGTTTACTAGCTTGCGTGCTGTTCTGCAGCTGTCAGATTCATGACAGCAGAAGCTTGAAGCAAGGGGCATAAACAATAACCATCAAATCTGAATCATCCCCCCATACCTATCATACCTAGCCCTAGTAGGATAGAATACTACAACATTCTACCCTCCTCTACTTAAATGCCTTTTCTAAAGTGGTTTGGAAAAATCCTCCAGAAGGTATTTTTCCATTCCATCTTCCTGAATAGCTTACAGATCCCATGAATGCAAAAGCGAGACCTGAAATATTTCCAGTATATAATGTGTGCAAAAGAAAAATAATGCAGGATTCCACAACAAAACCATGTGACAAAATATGTATTTGGAAAAAGAATACCTCAATAACCCCCAAGGGGAAAGGATCAGAACTGCCCAACTATTCAGAAAAGATCATCAGGAATAAAAAAAACCACACAGCTTAACTCAATTATGGTTTGTGTTACAGTTCTGGAGTTCCTGCATTTAAAGGTTTGGGAAGGTACTATTTCTTATTGTACCTTTTACCAATTGTCTTAATTTTAACCTTATCCTCTATTTTCCTAATTTTTATATTTCCTTCTTGCTTGAACTTCCTTATTTATATTATTTTAAATCACCACGGTTTACTTAGACACCTACATACATATTTTACATCTGTCTTTATAGAAATAAAGCAAATGGATTGGGTTCACAAATAAACAATTATTGATGATGAAGAGCAAAACTGATACAAATGATTCCTTAACTTTCAATCTTACAGACATGAACAATATTCATGAGTAGAATTCAACTAAACTATGACATCCATATTCAAAAGGACTATGTGTATGTACAAAAAAAGATACGCCTGATTGTTCCCAAGAATGTATTTTTCATCCTGAATTGTAGTTTCTCTTATATGAGAAAACTGGAATGTAAATTACAAAAAAATTGTGAATAAATATTAAACAATTTATATCAAAAGAGATAAACATTTTAGCACACAAGCAATTCTATATATGCAATATTGCAAAGGCAGTGGTCAAATGAAAATGATCAGAAAATGTTCATAAGTACATGACAGCTGAAAACATGGTTCAACAGATGAACAGTAAAAGTAAAGTGAAGATTACCATTCTATTTTCATAAAATTATAGGCTGGTAACTTCTTTTAAACTTCGAACAGTCTTGAGGCTTAATATTTCAGTTAACATTAATAGAAACCCACGAAGCATGCAGGTTATGCCACGGAAGTAGTACAGAAAATACCAAAGATGTAACAAAGAGAGAGGAATACGTTGGAGTTGCCCTCAACCATGCTGTGATGTGAGTCATGGGACTCAGCTTACAAAGTGGTTGTGCATGTTTCCACTACATTGCAATGGATGAGAAAAATATATCATAGCTGAGTAGCATGCAGGCCAATCAATCTCAAAAGTGATCATATATGTATGATTTGTGTAGGTAACCTGTGCACACATGCTGAAACGTTGCTCTGCCTGGTTAAAAAGCACCAGATCTGCATTCTTGACTGATCCAGCTTGATTTTACTCCTGTGAGAAGTAAGAACGGTATGCAATGAAGTTGTCTGAGTTCTGGAAACAGAAGTATGGATTTCTCCTTACTTAAAAATGTGTTTTATAGGCATGTCACACATTTGCAAAACATAACATTTCTAGTTGTCGATTAGTGCTTTAGACATATCCAAAGATACTGAAAGAGGTAAAGTCAGTAGAATATCTGAAGGTCATAGATGTATATGGGACTTGGGCCTGAACGTAAGAAAAAAACAAACCAACAAAACCAAACCAAATCCAAAA
>JBCJKH010008670.1:0-48088 GCA_039877255.1 Loriculus beryllinus | reverse complement strand
ATAGGCCCCCTTCAGATACTGGAAGGCTGCTATGAGGTCTCCATGCAGCCTTCTCTTCTCCAGGCTGAACAGACCCAGCTTTCTCAGCCTGAAGCAGCCTCTTGCCTGGGCTGCTAACGGGAAATTATACTGCAGAAGCAGCTTATGAATAGAAACAATCTTGAAAACGGCTCAGATGTGATATATTGGTATTGACAAAAGACATTGGGGTAGAATTAGGATTTCTAGGAAGCAGGATGCAAAGCAGTGAAATTATCACTTAAAATAAGCAGACAATCCTATTCTAGCGTGTACCGCAGAGAAATATGCTGGCAGTGCATCACTGTGTGTGGCACTTGAGAAAACTGGAGCATGGCAGTTTTGCAGGTCATACAATGTACTTTTCAGCCGTTCTGCAATAACTAAACTCGGGAGAGAACACTTCCTTTTGTTTGTTTTATCTAATAAGTAAAAACCAGACACCAGGATGAGAAGATCATGGAAGGGCTCTCTGAATCATGAACTCTTACTTGCATTTGGAAATAGAACTCAGTAGAAATCTTGGATCCCATTTACTCTAAATTTGGAGCATGCAAAACTCATGTCAGTCTTTTTGTGGTTAAGGGCCTATATATCGCTTGCTAGCTTTTGTGGGGAAAACTTATCCTAAAAAAAGGCACTGCAGCTATTTATGTTTGATTGGTATGGGGTTGAACAGCATCGAGTAGAAAGCCAGAGATGTATTTAGATTCATTCCCCTGGAATATGGGTGGGGATGGACATGTTCTTAATTAAATCTTGGAGTTTAGAAGATTGTTTCCCAAGGTTATTTTTGGTTGCTGAAGTCTGGATCTGAAGCTTGTCATCTGGCTCCAGCCCCAGTGTATCCATATCTGATTTGGGCAATTTAGAACTTAATCTTTATTTGGAAGCAAAGAGCAACTGTTCATTTAACAAATTCCAAGGGATATCCCCAGTTTTCCCTAGGACAGAGTAAAACTGTTTGAGCAATCTGAGTCTTACAAGCACATCCATTTCTCAGTTTGTCAATGTATTTTATTATTAGATGAGGGATAGACTGGGAAACCTCTGAATTTCTCCATTCTGTGATTATCCATTCAGGGGTTATTTAACATGATTCAAAGGGGCTGAAAATCCTTGATATTCAGAAGTAACTAACCTCACAAGTGACCTCAGTTCTAGCTAAGATTTAACGGATCACTATATAACCTGTCAAAAACTTTCACATGGATTAGTACAGTAGAACCATAGAATCATTTAGGTTGGAAAAAGACCTTTAAGATCAACAAGTCCAACTGTTAACCCATCACTGCCAAGTCCATCACTAAATCATGCCACTAGATACCACATTTAGCTGTCTTTTAAATCCCTCCAGGGATGGGGACTCCACCACTTCCCTGGACAGCCTGTTCCACTCTGGGGAATAAATTTTTCCTAATATCCAATCTAAACCTCCCGTGGCACAGCTTGAGGCTGTTTCCTCCTGTCCTGTCACTTGTTACTTGCAAGAAGAGACCAACCTCCAACACACTCCAGTCTCCTTTCAGGCAGTTGTAGAGAGTGATAAAATCCCCCCAGGCCTTCTTTTCTCCAGACTAAATATCCCCAGGTACCTCAGCTGTTCCTCATCACATTTGTGCTCCAGCACCTTCATCAGCTCCGTTGCTCTTCTCTGGATCCACTCCAGCACCTCAATGTCTCTCTTGTAGTGAGGGATCCAGAACTGAACACAGGATTTGAAGTGTGGCCTCATGAATACTGAGTACAGGGGGCAATCACTGCCCTGGTCTTGCTGGATCACACTATTCCTGATAAAAGCCAGGATGCTGTTGGCTTTCTTGGCCACCTGGGCACAAGCTGGTTCATACTCAGGTGCTGTTGACCAACATCCACAGTTCCTTTTCTGCCGAGCAGCTTTCAGCCACTCTTCCCCCAGCCTGTAGTGTTGCATGAGGTTGTTGTAACCCAAGTGTGGGACCCAGCACTTAACTATACCTGCTAATAATCTAATAATAAACTGATCAACAGTTTGATTGTTAGAGGGGAAACCAGGAAATATTTCCCTTGCCAAATAAGACATCACTGTCAAGCTTCATGTGAATTTAATAAGGGCACACACACAGGTGCTGGCTCTACTGCAGGACATGCTTGATGACAGTGAACTTTCATGAAGAGATGGTGAGGATTTGTATTTAAAAAAAATAAATGTAAGCAGAAGAAACGAAAGACGTCTGTGTACATCACATTGTATTAAGGTTTAGTACTGTTTGGAGGTTGACCATAGTAGCAAAGGGTTAAAGGAAGAGCCTGATGTTAATGAGGTCAGGGAAGAGTTACTAGAGTCTGGTTTATGTCCTTGGAAGTATTTTATCCCGCTGTGGTACACGCAGTCCCTATCCTTTGTGCACCTTGACAGCAGTTCGCACACGGCCAAGAAAACCTTTTCAGTAGCATAAATTCCTGCAGAGCTGCGCCGACTACAGCAGCGAGGCAATAGGTATATAGGAATATTTTCTATAGAGCAGGATAGAAGAACATCTTCGCAGCGTTGGTATCCGTCCAGGAGCGGTTCTGAGCTGGTGCTGGGTGATGCTGCTGCCGCCCTCTAGATGGTGCAGTCTGATAAAAAATTTGAGGAAAGACTAATTTGTTTTGATCGGGGTCTCTTTTTCTGGGCAGCGATTTTTTAATTGCATTTACAAGAGGGCTTATTGCCAATGACCGGGAACTGGAACACCGCACTGCTGGTAATTCCCTTTAGTGTTGGGAGGACAGCCAAATCCATACGGTATATAAGGATTGGCATTGTACTGTATTGTACCTTGAGATATTTTGCACTTTAAGTTTCTACCTAAACCAGTCTATTCGATGTATTTATTTAACCCAGGAGTCTCTGTCAGGAAATGCACAGAGTCTCAGAGGTCAGACAGGGAGATATCACAGAACTGAGTAAGAGACCTGGCTTAACTGTTTTGGGTATTTATAGCTGAGAACCACAGGTTGCAGACTGCAAATTTTTAGTGAACAAGCCAGTAGTGTTATGCAAAGGAGATATTTGACAAAGCTGATCACTGTCAGATGGAACTGATCAGGAGAAAAAAGAAAGAAAAAAAGAAAAAAAGAAGGAAAGAAAATGGGAATAAGACCAATGCCAGTTCTTAAAATGCAAAAACTCCACTTGAGAAAGTAGACAACAACCTGAGGTAAAAGCCTACTTTCAATTCACTGATGCACAAGCTAGAGTGAAAAAGCAACACACGTGACACAAGAAAGAGTGTGTGTAGAAATGAGCAGCGGCCATCTGGTTCAGAAAATTAATATGAGGAGGAGATATGTATATATCCAAAAATCCAGAGCAGAAAGGGTTAAGGAAAAAAGAGATTTGTTTTTAAGCAAAACCATATCCTAGCAACATCACCTATCTAATATTAGGTAGAGTTATTGAAGCTGATACAGCCATGAGAAAGGGAGAGGTATCCAACAGATACCCTCTGTATTTGGAAAGCCGCTCTCTTCTCACATGAGCTTGGCTGGTACCTCTTGGTCCATCCAGCTAGGAGAGCATTAGGCATCATCTGCTAGTGAAAAAATCAGGCTTAATTATTCTTCCCACCAAGCATCTGAGAAGAATTGGTCAGGGAAGCCTCTGACCCATGAGAGCTTATTTTTGGGTAGCTTGAACACAGTAAAGTCCAGGACTAGAAGAATGCTACTGCTGTGTCAGTCATCTATGAGGTAGATAGTGAATCCTAGGAAGATAAAATGCATGGACTATAGTTAATGCTAAGCAAATAGAGAACACATTTTCTAGATAAGACCTAAGTTTACAAAGCTGATAATTGCCTAGATGTGCTCTGATATGCTGGGTTGGGGAACAGGTGGGTAAGAGGAGGTCATTTTGCTTCTGATCAAGCACATATGATGTCAGTGACAGACTGTGCCCGTGCTGAAGAGTCTGAGTGTGCTGATGGAAGCCCAGGAGGGACTGGCACTGCCAAACTGAAAGAGCTTAGCTTGGAGAGAAAGATGCAAGGGAATGAGACTGCAGGATATATGTAGCATGGTGAAAAAGGACACAGCAAAAAAAAGTGACACATTCAGGCTGAGAGAAGGCACCCATGTTAAATGGAGAGTGTCAGGAGAAGCTGGCAAAGGAAGCAGACCATTTTGCCATTTCCTTGTGGCTTCAAATCAACTGTGGCTGCCTTTCAGATAACTGCTTTGGTCAGATAATTACAGGGCTCAGACCAGGGATACCTGCTGAAATGCTGACATAAGGAAGAGATCAGGTTTAGATGAGGTCTAAGGTCCCCTCCTGGCTTTTAAGTCCGAAGTAATGAAAATTGTCTCTGAAGAAAGATTGATAGAGTTTGTGAGAGGAAAGGATAAACTGGAGATTTTCTTCCCCCTTGTTCATGTAACTTGAATTTAGTTGCTTCTTGCAACTAAAGCTTGGTAGGTCTCATACTCTGCAGAATAAAATTAAGTTTGCAAAGGAGAGCTTTTGAGAGTTTTTAAGGATGTGCAGCACCTGTGAGGATTTGAGGACATCCGTCACTGGCTCTGACCCAGCTGCCACCAGGGTACAATACAGCTGTGATGGCACAACCTTAAACCTGAGCTCAAAAGCTGCACTGAAGGGCTCATTCCTTTACATTTTGGCAATTCACTGTGTCTTCCAAGGTAACACATCCCCTGCAATAGCTGGCAGGTCAATGCACCACTGCTGGGCATCAAATCTGAGTCTATCCCCAGGTCTGGGGAGCTGGACAAACAACTTGCCCATGAATATCCTTTAGTGGAGTTGGGTACATCCACACCAGCAACCATCCTGCCCAGCAATCCATCAAAGTAAGAAATTTGTCTGAGTTTTTGTGGGGGTTTTATTTTTTTACTCTTTAATCCTTATATTTTCTTCTCCATGTATAATCACCATTTACAATGAATTTTTCCTCTCCTGCCTTTTAAGGTGACCTTTGCTCACAGCTGCTGGCCTCTTCTCCAGATTACAAGGGAGACAGCATGACTGGAGTAGATGGGACTTCTTCAGATCAGCGAAGGTGATGGCATAGAATATGGCTGGGTTTTGCAATAGTCTGTAAGCTCCAGTCCAGTGGGTTTTTAAAAGTGTTATCAGAAGTGAAAGGCTACATTTAAAAATGTATAAGCAGGGACTTTCAGCACTGCATGCCTTCATTCATAATTCACAAGTACTCATTTCTAAAGAAGATTTGATATTTTTACAAGGTAAATGTACTTTAAAACCTTTCTTTACTTTGCAGTGAATGTGCAATTAAGTGAACTTACTGAAAAGGAAGAGAGGGAAGCAAGGTTTAGAATAGGGTCACCCAGATAGCTGTGAAGTGATTGTAATTTTCACGTAATTCAGCTGTGATTGGGCAATGTTGTTGCATTCCTGTTCGTACTAGAGCCATGGGCTTGGTGCTGGTAAAGTGATTTTCCTGAAAAGATCTCTAAATTCTTGACTGGTGACTATTATTATCTGCACCTTTATGTCCAAAGCAAAGAAGCTCCTTGGTGGAGAGGATGTCATTTTCATCTCTCCCTGACGTGCCAGAGCCCTACATTGCTGAAACCAGTTTAGCAGACTGGTCTGGCCTGGAAGTTGCACCAGCATTTCCTAATGCAACAATTTCCTAAAACAACCCTAAAGACCTGTTGATGAGTAAATATGAGAGACAGCTCTGTAAATGTTAAACTAGATTTGGCACGGAACGAATTGTCCACTGAGTATAAAAGCATTTTCTCAGCAGGTTTTCCTGTAACTCACTGGAAAAGAGTTACAGCACATTGCAGGTTACTGTAAGCCAGAAGCTGGGTGGACAAGCTCTTGAGAAGCTGGGGCAGATATCAAGTCACAGCAGTTTAGGTCCAGTTGTGCACACTTCAGCTAGGCTACCCTGAGACACAAGTATGTGCAAACTTGATTTAGCCTTTTTTCAAAGATACAATGAATTAATTTGTCTGAAGTCATTGTCTGTGGAAGAAAAGGCAATGGGACTACAGTTCAGCCATGAGTTGGGTCTGACGTGTGTGTTGTAACTGCTAATGCTTAAGCAACAACATGTAACAGCTCTCTAGCTTTGGGAAGGCTTGTCATTGGTGTGACAGGTCACTGTTTTTGTACCTTGGCTATCAGTTCCAAAAGAGCTGGACTCTGGTCCATGAAGGCAGAACGACTCTGCTTCAGGGTGTGAAGTCCCCTGAAGTGAGGATGCTTAGTGCTGATGGAAGCACATAACTTTACTCAAGTCCATCATGCTTAGGCTCCTGCTGGCACCAGCCAACTGGTACCTGCTACACTCCCACCTTGTATCTTGTGCAAGGCCCTGCACTGGCACTTGCATAGGTATGAGCTGGGGGAGGGATGGAGAAGATGTTTTCTCTAACAAGAGATACCCACCGTTTCAGTCTCCACAGCAATTAGGAGCAATGCACTTTTAAAGCATCTTCCCTCCACCTATTATATAGGCACAGTGTGAGGTGCAGCTATTAATCGGACAAGCTGCTGGAGATAACTGCTAATTGAGAGCAGCCTAATTCCCTGAAGTTCCCCTCCCTCTTTTTACCCATGCTGAAACGTATAATTTGTTCTGTACACTGGTGTTTGGGAGCAGGTTGTGGCAGGTTGTGATTTTACACTTCTACAGTGCAGGGGATTAGAGGAGGGGATAAGCAGTGTTTATACAATAATAAAGTGTGTGTGTTTCCTACATGCCTCCATCCACATCTATGCAATAGAGTGGAGCCTGTTTTGTTCACATTGTAGTTCTGCAGGAAGAGGCGAGAGTGAGTGATAGATAGGAAGTAACTGGAGGATTCCCATGGACATCTGACCGTAAATCAGTGGCCACCAGCTCACCAAAGCAGCACCAGTAGAAAAAGTGTTTCCATCTGCTGCCACAAATCTCAACATGCTCAGCTTGTTCTCTTCATGCAAGACCGTGTTGCAAGATCCAGTACGCCAACATAAGGAAGACTTTGCACTTGTAATCCTCCTAAAGTCAGAGCCATTTGTGGGTGAAAGTGCTGCTCACTACCAGAGCTTGAGAGCAGGACTAGCTGAGACTACATAGAGAAATAGAGAAAAAAAAATGTAATCTTATGCATGGCTGGATAAATCAGGTGGAAAATTCATAGAATGCACTGGAGTTGCAGCACAGTGAAACCAGAGTAAGAGGACTCAGTCAGGCCCCATATCCCAGATGTGCTATACCACACTCAGCAACCTCCAGACAAGGTCACTGCTACCTCGAACATAATGAAGCAATACCTGCCACTTCATTTTCTTGCCAAAATCAGCATTTCCATCCTCATTCTACTTTTCTGTTGATGGATGTATTTCCCCCTCCCATCATGATCATCTGCAAAGGGTGCTATTAAAACCTCTGCTTTCAGAATTAACTCCAAGAGACATTTGACACGACATGCCCCTCTTTGACACTCTAATCCTTCCTCTTTGCTGCTGGCTCAGGTGGATGAAGAGAGGCATTAGAAGTTTGGGCTCCTTTGTACAAAGGTGGATGGGACAGTGACGGTCCCCCATGTTGCATCTGGAAGGGGCTGGGGAATTGTCGCTGGTTGGACTCACGACAACTCTGTGTTGGGTCTCCTGCTTGGTTTTGTTCCCAGCACAGTTTTATTAATCAAAAGGAAATCTTTCTTTGGAAAATGTAAGGATAAAAGCTTCTCTCCCTAAGAAGGCCATTTGAGGACAATGTTTGCCTAAGCTTGTTCCCATGTAATCCTCAACTGGATCTTTTTTTCCTTCACTGCTCAGTTCTTCATCCTTTAGGAGCTGCCTAAGACTTAGCGATGAAAGCCTGCCTCATTCCCTCAAAGGATCAAATTCTTTGGCTCATATTCCAGCCTGATTGATGTTATATCTATTAATTGTTTTCCCTCTTATTTTCTGATTTCCTACTGATATCACAGAAAGCCCTGAAGAAAACAGTCTTTGATGGAGAATAACATATTTCAGAAGACAACTTCCCACCTCCAATGTTTGTGAATAATTAGAAGACTGAGCATAAATGGCTTGCAAAGCTGGTTATTAATATATTTTTCCTTCTATTACCTTAAAGTGTTCATTTCTCTGTGCATTTTAGACATCCCAGGCTTTTTCTCATGCAAAAGACAGAAGTGACCCCCTCTATGCCTGTTCATGTCCTGCCAACGGTGAGTTTAAACGATATCAAATTTTTAGCATCTACTGCGATGATGACTCCTGGCGTTTGCCTACTGCTTTATCTTCCACATGCATTAGCAAGTGAGATCAGGTTAACCCACAAACTTCCCAAGGCAGGTGGATTTTGTGAGTTTCCATAGTTGGAGAAATTGAGGTTAAAAAATGCAGATGTCATGAGATCACGAGGGAAATTGAGATGAATTCTGGAACTGGAGATTCTCCTAGTCAGTCACTTCTGGCTCCAGATGAAGGTATATATTAATCATGGGACATGACCTTGTTTGAGTCAGGTTAAGGTTTTTGACTTTTAAGAAAGACCAAGCCGGGAATTCGATAGAAAAAGACTTTTGAGTCACAATATATGGCAAACTCATATTCAGGACAGATGGTATTTTCTAAAAGTAGCTGTTTACTCCTAGAATTACTCTTCTTCCTTCCTGTGGCATTTCTTTCTCATTCTGTGGTGTTTCTGCCCACAAACTTGTCTTTTCCAGCATATTTCTGGTGACAATTTTAATGAGCTTAAAAAAACCCTAGCTATAAAAAAACCCTCTTTCCCTGTCTTTGTCTTCTTACCTTCATGTTCTTCTCTTGCAATATCCTCTCCTAATTATGGATAAATGTACACTATTTAGTTATTTTGGAAAATGTCTTTTGTCATTATATAGGAGGTATAATTAGCAGCTTAGTTCACCTTGCTTTTTGTTCAGCTAAATGTCACACACTCTATCTGTCTTGCTGCCTTTGCTTCCATCTATGTAAGGAAATCAAGAATAGATTGCAAAAAGAAAAATGTATCTTCTTTTTCTTTTAAGAAACTGAATTCAGCTCCACTCTCCTCTCCTCCTTTCACCATTTGTAAAAGACAGCACACTGTTTCACATGTCCATCACCCTGACCTCTCCCTTCTGACAAATCCTGACTGATTTTATGCCAATGTGCAAAGCAAGGGAGATCAGAATGTGGCCCAGCAGACCTAACAGGAACCGTACACAGGGCTTGACCCAAATGGTTACCCATCTTATGGGGCAGAACTAGACCTAATGAAATACCTTAAAGGTGCCATTCTGTGTCAACCTCATAGTCCTGAGACAAGACTCAGCTTTTGTATTCCACAGACACAGTCTTACACATTAGATTTTCTGTTATTTGAGCTGTATTTTATTTTAGTTTGGACAACGGTAACTTTCCACTGGCACCATGTTCATTAAACTGCCTCTAAGCCCAGATCAGTGTTCAAAAGTGTTGCTCATTAAATCTTGGAAAGCAGATAACCTTTCCTCTGGTGTGTGGAAGAGGATGAAAAGTTGTCTTTATAGAAATAAAAGTAGTCCAAGAACCACAGCATTTTTTTTCTTCCTATTACACACAGGTTGTTCTGCTAACAACTGCGACTAATATTGGCTTTTGTTATTTCTGGATATGTTTACAATAACCCCAGAATGATTTAACACAGATTTTTCTCTTCACATAATTAACTGGCATTCTTGCTGTAATGTCTTATTAGTGCCCATCACCCTCGTTTCAACACTCATTTAAGAAATAAAGTTAGAGGCACAGATGCTGAATTTTGCACTATTCACAATGCTAAATTTTGTTTTGTCTTCTTTTATCCTGTAACTTTGCACTTCTTACGAAATTGAAGGCATCCCAACTCTCAAATTACGGACTTGCACTTATTTTAGGGATAATGGAACAGCAAATGTAGTTATTAACTTGTTTGCTTGAGAGAGAGAGGAAAAAAATTAAAGAATCATTGTTGCTTCTGCAACAGAAATATGGAAAAAGAGCTGGCTTCAGATTACATGTAATATGTGACTGAAGAAAAGCAGCCAAGTGGAAACCTGCAGTGCCAAACTGTTTGCAATTAATCCTGGCTTGCCAAAGCTTAAAAAGCAGATTTTCAGCTGACATATATTGCATAGTACCCTGGAATAGGCAGGCAGCGGCTCCATTCCTCTGGCAAAACAGTTGTCTGTAAAGGAAGAATTCATCTGTGTAGGAGACAGAGCTTTTTCCAAGGTTACGCACTGTGCTCCTGCAGAAGAAAGGGGTTGTGGAAACCCTGTTGCTCACTGCTTTGATCCCGACATGGAAATGCTTCTACTTAGGCTTTGCCTTCTTCAGTGGAATCAAAGTAATGGATCTGTTAAAAGGAAGAAAAAGTCCTCAGACAAAATACATACTTTGCTAGTGCATACTTCAGTGGCTGAGTAAAACCACCTGTGACAGATGCACATCACACAGGACAGTACTAGAAACTGCACAAGTACTCTGAGAGTATCATTACTGCAGCCTTACAGCCAAGCTGGCTCGGCAGGAATAAGCAAGAACAGAGAATAACAGTTTCCAGTTAATATGTTTTAAAGCCACCTTTTAAGAAATGGTTTTGTTTATGAACATTTCCAGCATTTTCTTCTTCTGCTTTATTGTGTGAAAGAAAAATTCTCCTTTACTATTCATTTGACTTTTGGTCTTTAAAGTGCTATTTTTCATAGCTACTTTGTTTAATTTCTCAAAAAATGGTAACACTTTCCCAGATGGTGCAGGGATTGGGATTTCTGGAGAACACAAATCCCACTTTTACTGTTAATTGGAAAAAATGTTGAATATATCTTAGGATACTCCTGCTGCTGAATTTCCAGTGGAAGACTTTGTCCATCTTCCTTGCCTGGGTAGGACAGTTCTCCAGGTCTCTTACCGTTGTCCCTGTCCTTGTTTGTATTTAGTCTTGTATCTCCACCTTTATTTCATGTTGCTGAAGTGAAAGCATATAAAATATCTATTGAAGTAGATGCCTTAGACTTAGTCAGGTTTTCATCATTACAGACTTTTAATAAACTGAACATGTAGAACATCAATAGGCTTTAATGCTACTTTAAGGGTAGGAAAGAGCATCTTCTTCCATTTGTAAGTACCAAGCATACTACTGCAGTCAGGCACAGACTGATGGTCCCATGAGCAACAGTTATTTCCACTATTGCTCATGCTCATGCCAAAGATTAATCTCTGCCCACAGCAGACTACTTGTCTGATTTATTTCTTTGCATGAAAGGGACCCTACCCAGGGTGCTGGCTCTGTGCACTAGTTGCAAGGACATCCAATTATCTGTTAATCATTTTCACTTGATTAAATGATAGTTATGATAAACAGCCCCCCTTGTATTGTGTCCTCTGCTCTTTTGTGTGGCTATTAGCACAAACTTAGCGCTGCTTGTGCAAGAGACCAGCCCTTGTCTGAATGTGAAGCCAGCTGGACTGAAAAGGGCCTTTTTAGTAACTTCAGGAACCTTGGATCCAGCCTTTGATGAGAAGCATCATAGGCTGGTAGTCCTAATAAGTTTGTTTTTTCAATCACAGCAAACTCCACGATTCTAGATGCAACCAGCTCAAACAAACACACATTCAAACGAGAGCACACCATAGGTGGGAAGATAAATATAATTGCACCTTATTTTGCACTTGCACTTGTCCTCTAGGAGCTAAAATGAGATTTTTAATATACTTATTATGAATATGTGCATCTGCTCTACCATTTTGCATAATGAACACATTCCTGATACTTAAAGAATTAGCTTTCTCTCTCTTTGAGATAGGCAAAATGAGGCATGCTGTTATTCATGTATTTATTTATTCATTCATTATTTTTTGCCTGAAGCATACTGGGCAACCATCTTGTTCCCAGGAAAACCCCAGGGGATATGGAGAAGGCTCAGCATTCAGCTCTGAACTCAATTATCACAAATCTCATCTTATAAATTAGAACATATTGCAGAAAAAGAAGAAAATGCAGCTCCCCATAGTACATGCACTGAAAGAGAGAAAGAAAAAAATGCCTTTGGACAGCTGCCTTGAGAAATGCAGGGGAGGGAGATTATGTGGTCTCCCCCACATCCATGCTGCAGGAAGACAAGAGGCTGCTAGCTGCACTTCCAAATGCATTTTGGCACATCATGGTTTCATACACTGAGCAAAGTCCAAAGCAGCAGTGTAAACACAGGCAGCATACATCAACCTCCACTCAAGAATCTGGAACTCGGACATGATCCTTTCCTGAAAGGAAAGCAACTTTTCTTACTCAAATGAACTAAATTATGAGCTTTCATTTTCCCCTTCAATGACTCAGAGGATAATCCTAAAAATATAGTCTTTTCCAAAGTAATTCAGGTGCTAGACAGCCATCAAGAGAGCACCTATAGGGTATATATCTGTAGCATGATGCTTATCACTTCCACAGCCTGCCAAAACCTGCTCCACAACTGCACGATGTGCACCAACACCTCTGAACACTGAAATGAGGACAGTTTTCCAGGAAAATATCACCAGCTCATAGGTTTTGAAATGCTTGGTACCACCAAAATCCCCACTTGCTAACAGGTTGCTATGGCTGATATTTTCCTTCAGATGATGTTTGTAAGTGTACGTGGTTCACAACCAGCGTGATTGTTGCAGTCCTCTAATGACTACGTTTACTGCAAAAGCTAGACACTAACTCATGCATGGCAATAGGGGAACAGGACATGCAGACGGGGCATGCACATTGTGCATATACAATACAGAAGCTGTGGAAATAGGAGCTGCTCTTTAAAACTGATACTGGTGCATGTTGACCTCTTTGCTTTATTTAAATAGTGGTCCTATTTAATCATGTTTACTTGATTTATATAACTTTTAAAACTTGTTTGGGTTCTGACTCAGTCTGGACAACTACACCAGTCTTTGTTGCAGTGAGAGTCCACTATTCCTGGTACCTCTGCAGCTTTGCACTGAAGGCTGAAAACAGAACATCTGAATGGGCCTCAGATGGCCAAGTAGCATGGTCAATCCACAACTTTCTGTTGTGCAGGTTTAGGTGAATTGCTACAAAGGGGTTTGAAGGCTGATGAAGCAACAAGAAGCTTGTTGCCTGGCTGAAGTGATGCCTAACCAGTCAGTTAACCAGTTTCTAGCAACATGGGAATGCATAAGGAATGGGCTCTCAGGCTGCTGTCGATGCTATTAGACAGGCAACACACCTGCAAGTCACCAGCACTCAACATCTGAATCATCCAGTCTGAGGTGCAAAGTGTGGAGGCCTGGTTAAGTAAGTGCCTGAACCTGTTAAAGTGCTAATCAAGCATGACAGGCTTGAGGTAGGATGCTCTAATAAGAGTGAGGATGTGTGAGATGCTCTCATAAATATGCAGCAGTCTGCCAGCTGCTTCGTATCCTCTTTGCAGACTACACAGGACTCTATAGTCCATATATTTTTCTTCTGATTTCCTAGTCTCCCTCCTTGGTACCAAATATTTATTTTCACCTGTTGCAAAACTGAGCCCATGTAAACAGCTAAGGGGTTACTCTTTAACCTGGAACCATGAGGTCAAATAAAGCACTGGTACAACCATTGATCTCTCTTAATTTTTAACATCCTTATTTCCAGGGTGTTTCTTGGAAGCTCAGGAGAGCAGCTCTGTACGACTGGTCCTCTGCAGCTGCTCTGGGCTGGATCCAAAGAACTTGAAATCACTGGGAAGGTTTCCATAAATCTCAGTAGGTTAGGTCTTCTAACAGGAAAACACTCATCATCTTAGGCTTTGTGGGATGGCTCTGCCATTGCCTATTTAAGAGGTGAAAAAGTCCACTGTGGGGACCATACATACTGAGCGTTACAAACCCTATTTATCCACTTGATCTGTCGTTCAAACCTGAGTCACAACACGTTTTCTAACCTTACCTTGGCTTCTTCAGAGAAAAGAACTTCCTTCCACATCCTGCATCAAATGTGAAGATAGCCAACAGAATCCTCTTGCTTACCCTGCTCTTAACAGCTGTCAAGAGCCTTTATGACAGCAAGGAACCAGGACTCACCTGTACTTCTAGTTACTATTTTTACTTTATGTGTTGCCAGCACACAAAGGCAGAACAGCCACCATGGCAGAACCACCCCCTCCAGACTCTCTGTAGTTAGAGCAGTGCTGAAGGACCAAAATACTACTTTCGGTGCAACTATCAGGATAACAAGTGGAGTCAGAAGGATGTGTAGGTACTGATTCACTAACAACTGTTTTATTTCTTACACCAGACAAGTGGGTTGCTTGTGCCTTCAACATTTGCAGTCCCTTCTGATGAAGAAAAGAAGGGGTTTGCTATACTGAGTTTAAGGAGCGAAATTCAGCAAGGCTTTTCTACACATATAGAGGCAGGGTCTTCGTCTGTGCAGGGACAAATAGCACAGATGATGTTCTCAAATGTAGCCCTCAGATGGACAATGAGGGTAAAGCACTTTGTCAGGCTCTCACAAATGGGCTTTGGAGAAATAAGTGATTTCACAGGAATTATCACACAAGCTCCTATAAAAATCTACTAGATGTGTCAAAAAGCAAGGGCTCTGTAGGCATGATCAATGTAAGGAATCTTGCTACAAACAGTTGAGTCTAAAGGCCACCTCCAGAATTTAAACAAAGCTCCAATTACAATGCAAAGACCTGGCTATAGATGCCTCAATTTATAAATAATGACTGTTGGAGTTTATTCAGGCAAAACTGCATCCATTAAAAATGGAAATCCAGTGCAAATCAGTGAAGTAAACAGCTAGAAATATAGAGGAAAGATAAACACTAATAATAAATTATTTCAGCTTATAGCTAAGAAAGCCATGAGAAAGTCAGAGAGACTATTCATCTGTAAATGGGGCAGTGAAAGAAGATAATGAGTCTAAATTCTGCTTCTGTAAAACTCTTGCTGACTTCACTGATTAGGAAGGAGTTGCTTAAAAATGAGCAGAAAGGATTCTGATTTGATCTGGAAAACAATGCAAACTTCACTCAATGGACTAACCAGAAAAGCCTTTTATCATCACTATTTATAATGTGCTGCCTGTGGCAAAGACTCCTGGTGCTACTCTAAGAGCCTGCACAAATTGTTATGGTGAAGGACTAAACAGGATACGTTAGAAGGAAATCTGCTTGCAATTTTGGGTAGCCTGATTTGCTTAGTTTACAAATCAGAAAAGGATTTGTCCCCTATTTCCAAAGCTCAGCCTGAGATTAGAGCAATAAGTGCTGCTCCTGGCTTAAGTATCAGCGCCTGCAAGAAAGGATTTGACCATCAACTTGCCTTTGTTGTTTTGGGTTTGTCTTGGCCTTCCTCAGCTGAATTGCTTACTATATGCTGACAGCTTAACTTTCATTTGTCATTTAGCTGTGCACGAGGATTCAGAAGATGCATGAAGGCTGTAGTCTTTGCTTGATTTATGGCACCTTCTGCAGGCATCCAGGTGCTCCGGTGAGGGACAGGGATATACAGAGATAACTATATTTCAGCAGACTCCAGCAGCCACTTCTGGAGTGACACTTGGCTGGCATTAGTACAGAACCAGCACTTGGAGGGATGGGATTTTAAGTTGTCTGTCTTTTGGGTAGGATCTATCTTGAGCCACCATGGGATGTATTCTGAAGTTATGTCAGGGTCAACTAAAGCACGTAGGTGGTTTTGTACATCTTTCTGTCAATCAGTGAGCACCTTTCAAGAAGAAGTGGCAGAGGAATTTATGTAGGGATCTTAATGCCATTCATTAGGCCAAAGTACAATGTGACCCAGATTCCCATATTTATAGAAATTGTGAGTGCTCTGATCTAAAACCTTCAGTTTTGAGATACTCTGCTTCAGTTCCAGCTGCCAATTCCATCTGCAAACTGCTGGATTTGGGCCCATATCTGAGCAAGATTCGAGGCATAACACATTCTGGTGGGACAGGGGCCGACTGCATATGAAGGTCATTTGAAAGAGAGGAGCTGATCCCCCACCACATCAGTCTTCATATACTGGAATGGATACAAATGTGGGAATTCTCAAAATCCTGCCCCAAATCTCTTCTTCACATTAACTACATCAAAATTGCATAAGTGTAAAACTTTGCAAAGTGTTTGATAACTCTAAAAAGATGGAGCAGTATCTTGAAGACAACCTCTAGACACAAACTTCTGCTCTGACTTTGCATTAGAGGAAGAGGTACTGCTACTGCCAAATCAATAGCTTCCTTTTTGCTTCTGCTTCGCTTTTACCTGTGACCGGAGCTGATGTGACCTGAATTCTTAGGTCTCTTGACCCACCAAATTGAATTGCTTTTCATTTTTCCTTCAGATAGCCCTCAAGAACATTGGACTGGTACGTTACTGATGCAAATGTAGAAGCAAGCAGATAATTCAGTTTGATCTGGCCAGAGCCTGAGTTACGGCTGGAGGCTACCTATCAATCACTTTAAATATGAAAAAATATTTTCAACAAATCCAGCAGCTTCTAACTGGCAATAACTGGAAATTCCATGTGAAAACTTGTCCCATTTTCACCCATTTCCCTTAATCACTCAATTTACAGTTTAAAAAGAATCTCTCTTGTGCATGTTCATTTCTGCATATTGAGCCCTGAATATCTTAGTAAATAACCACTGCAAGAAAGTCCACAGAAAGAACTGTTATCTGGAATAATATCTGGGAAACTACATTCACTAGTAAGATAAAGTTTGTTCCATCAGGATGCAAATTATCAAGGCTCTATTGTATGTCCAGCTCAAAACCCATCACCCTAAGGCTGGGGCCACAAAAGCCTTGAACATAAGGACAATCTTCAGGTGGAGTTTGGGTGTGTTAAGGGGAAAATGCCATTGCAATGGAAGGGAGCAGGGCATTCCCCCTCAGACCTACAGGTACCATGTACAGATCCACTAGCAGGAACCAGAAAGGCCTTTGGATACTCCTCCCTTTGACAGCCACATAAGTTTTCTCAGTTCACCACCCAAAGGCAACAGTCAGGCTGAAATCCCAGGTTCCTTCCTCCTACACAATGCTTCTTGCTGCTGCTTACATTGTAATCTCCTTCAGCATTGTAGTTTGTATATACATTACAGGCTCTGCCCAGTATTGCTGATCACAACAAGGATATCTGATTAAAGCAATGAGAGCTTTTTTCCTTTAATTTGTATGAATTTCTTTTGATGCTTAAAGAACAGAAAAACAGCAAAACAAAATGAGGCTTTCATCTGAATTACTCAGGAGAATGCAATAAGCTACTCTAGGCTGTCAGATATGGTTGGAATTAGGTGCTTTTAGAAGTATATTATCTATTTTTATCTGTTATTTATTATGCATACTATATTTATTGTGCTGAACATATTATGCCCTGGTAGACTGCTGCAGATTTCTTGGTACATTATTGTCAAGGTGCTGTTGGTACACCCATTTTTCAAGATCTGGAGACAAACCAATTGGATTCTGACATGTATTTATATTCTTAGAGCAAATCTTTTTGTCTGGTAAATACGTAGGACTCCTAAAGAGATGTTACACCACATCATGCTAATCCTCCTTACCTCATGGATTACTGCCCTAATGCACAGTGACAGCCCTTTCAGAGCCGTCGTCTTGCGCTGCAGTAATCTGCTGTCACACGTGCATGCCGAAGTGCATGACCTCTGCGTGCCAAACCTGCTGTGCCATCCCTACAAAGACCCCCAAGAACAAGCTGCTCCTGTCAAAGGCACCCTCAAATTGTACCTGCTGCCATTGGCTGTATCTCCTCCTCTCTGAGCTAAGGCGTTGCTAAGTGCTGCTTTCCATAAGAAAACCTGGTTTGCAGACCCAGAGCCTGTCTCTGACCTGACCCCAGAAGGAGAAAGCAGAGCTGCACTGGGAAGGTGATTTTATAGCCCTTGTCTGCTGTCCTGGCCCAATTTCAAAGTGAGAAAAAGCTGCACCTGCAGGAAAACCACTGCCAGGTATTGAGGATAAAGCAAGGATAATGTTACCCATGTCACCTTTTTACAATCCTGTGGTTTAGGGTGTTTTTTTGGCTAATGGAAAGAGAGAGCTGCAGTGCAAGTGCTGCATTACAGAGAGCATCATTACTACAACAGGTGGGCCTTGGAAAGTGAAAAAAAGCCATGGGATAACAGAAATTTTCCAAGTTCATGGACAGTTGTATAACCTGAGACGTTCTGTTGTCTTTGTATGCTACGTATGTGAGTCATGGGAATTTGAAATAGGCAGTAAAATACTAAAAGATGTATTATTTTAGTGATATCAATCTCAGAAGTAAATGAGATGATATAGCAGCTTGTTCTCTCATTCATAATTGTAATATGCTGAAGTGCCTACATTTTAGTCTATCTGGCTACAAGCTTTTAAAGTGTATGTTTATAAATCCCTGAGAAGAAATAAAGTGAAACAAATTACAGTTTTGAATTATAGTTGTAATGAATATTATCATAATAAATTCTCTCCTCACCCAAAAGATCGATGAGGGATTCCTCCTGTACCACACCATGTTTTCACAAGTCAAATGCAGCCACTTGTTCAATTTATAGCTTGCTTTCAGGCTGAAAGTCTCCACACTTATTACATGAACTCTACTGAACATGATTCAAAACTATCTGGTTAAGAACATTGTGTTTCTAGATAATTTAGGCTGAGATTTTCTGGGTAGCACAAGGGATTTTCTAAGCAAGTCACAGGCATTGATGTATCTAAATCCTCTGGGCAGTATGTCAAATCATAATCTTTTCAAGGTGTTGTTCTACAGGTTGTTTCTACACCTATAACTGCAAAAGAAAGGGATGCTGAAATGATAGTCAAAACAATGCTTTCGTAAGGAAGATTAGCCATTTTAGTCCTTATCGGAGTTGTGATGTACATTGATCACCAATATCACTTTAGCTCCGTTTGCTATTGCTACAAAGGGGGATGACAATTTAAACAACTATTTCTGGAATACGCGGCTGGTGCACACAGCTTTGCTCTGAACAAGATTTCCAGTGAAAAATTAATCCATTTAGACACAATGGCTACACATTTTGCCATATCTTTATTGCACTTTTACCACGTTGCAAACAATTCCACAAAAATGCTGCAAAAGTAAGCCTAGAGCTGCTGAAAGCAGCTTTTTACCCATATATGTATATATTTACACAAAACTATCAAAAGCAAAGTTGAAAAGTAGCAGCTTAGCTATGATAGTCTAGAAAGATAAAAGCTGCCACCTCCTTATGGACAAATAGTACAACTTGTCATTTTACATCACTTTGTAAAACCAACATTCAAGTATTCCTGTCAATGCACAATTATTGAAATTCCCTTCTGGCAACCACTGTATTTATTATTATTATTATTATTATAATTATTATTTTTTTGCCTTTAAAAGTTCATAGTGCCTTAACCCTTTAAATGCTGAGTAGCTGGAGAAAATAAAAAGCATTCAATTCAAATAAGATACAGTGGATTAGAGCACTTAAAGGGTTAACACAAAATACTAAGTGGACTGTCACCACAGATAAAGTGTGAGTCACAAAACTATGCTGTCCCTCTCAGTTAAATTTGGTAGGTAGGTCTGGGGTTTCATAGATATACCATATATAAATACAAAATATTAAGTAAAGGCCTCCTTTCTATACAAAAAAAGGACAGGAGGTGTTTTGCTATTAGACTGTTGCCTGTCAATGATCTGAGTATTTTCTGAATCTTTCCATAATCTCTCTTTAGGAACTAATGAAAAGCATCACATTAGACTTATTTTTCTTAATGAACTAATCCTTTGCAGAGTCTACACTTTACCTACTTTGGGAACAATTATATCTCATTTCTGAATTCACTGAATTCACAAAATGGCATACACAGTCTTTTGCAAGACTCTATTTTTTTTTTTCCTCTTTGAATCTTCTTTACTTGGCTGGTAAAAAAGTAGTCTTGCGATTTCACTACCTCTCAGTCGTAACAGTGTTAACATCAGTGTTAAAGTCATTCTCAACCACATTGTCATAACCATCCTTTTCTATACAGTCACTAACAGCCTTGAGGACAATCCGCAGCCGCCTGTCCATTGCCTCCAAGTGAGGCTGGTAGAGAATGGGAGCTATTTTATCTTTTAGTAAAGATTCCTTCATCAAGAGACTGAGTTTGTATTCCTCCTTGGCTAACAACTGTAATCGCAGATAGGTAGACTTCCTTATTCTAAGAGAAAAAAGAGAAAAAAATGCAAATTAGTGCTTCCCTCACTATTGATCTTGACAGGGCTAAAAGGCTTATAGTTAGCATAGTAATAATAGTGTAAAAACCTTATTATGTGACCTGAAATGATGAGAACCAGGCACTGACACAGTCCTAATGAGCAGCTGGCACTGTCATCTGGTCAGTGACCTTTAGGAGCCCTTTGAGGTGGAAAGGTTTTGGAGTACAGCTCCACAGCCAAGTGCAGACAGCCTTCTTGTTCTTTGGCTGGGTACAGCATCAACTGCATCCAGAGCAGCATTTATATGAACATGTCCATCTTGGCAATGACACACATGACACACATGGCATTGAGCTGGGGCATGGGAGACAGCAGTGGGGGATCGTGCTAGCTCACCTTGCAGACACACCTAGAGCCCCTGCAGACACAGAGCTCACCCTGTGTCCCAGTTGTGCTAAGCTGAAACTCTAATGTTGCCTGAAAATCCTGGCCATAGGCACTGAGGAAAGCTGCTGTGAAGCACTTGAACAAGCTGGACTAAGCTTTGCCACTTGGGTTCCATGGGACATGTATTTTGCTTTAAAGCCTCTCTCACAGCAGTTCACAGCCATGCTCTTGTAAGGTCCTGATCTCAAAAAAGCACTTAACCTGCTAGTGCCAACCCTAAGGGTCAGCTTGGGTCAGGGTCTCTGGGCGGGATCATAACATCTCTGCCTCTCCATGGTATGCAATGAAAGATTAACTTGAACAGTTCAGTCCTATTAGTGGGAACAACTATATAAAATTGGAGACAGCTCCAGAGGTGAGGCGTACCTGCAGCACTGGTTTAAAGGCACCAATATGGAAAGTTCGTCATGGGAATATTTTCCAAACCTATTCAAAGATAAGAGCAAGAACATGACAAAGGCTGTTTTAAAGACTAATGTCGGCCCCCCTCCCCTCCAGAAGATTATTAAAGATATTTACCCTCTTCCATTATCTAAGTGGATAATAAATGTGTCATTTCCAAACTTCTCAAAGGTTTCATAGTGATGTCGATCCATGTTACCTATGGAATAAAGACAGAAAAGAAAGACCTTTCTCAATCTGGCTTGCTGCTGAGCCTGCAGGTCAGGGCAGTACAAAAGCCCTGGTTCAGGAAGAACCCCAGCACTCTTCAAAGCTCTGCAGGGCAGAGAAAGCAACAGATCTACTGAGCTCATTTGCTTCTACTGTGGAAATCCCAAAGTGTTTGACAGTGAAAGATGGGCTGTTATGCCTCTGGAAGCTTTTCAAGCTCTTTGTAGTTTTTATACTTAAACTGTAGAGGACTTATCAGAAGACAAAGCCAACCTTCCCACCCTCCAGCAACTCCTCCTAGGGTAGGCCAAGGAAATGCCTCTCAAGTATGATGGCATCTCAACTGTTTGGGGAGCCTGGTTATCCATAAGGTAGCTATGTCTTAAGCCAGCAGAGCTGCACTGGTGAAAACGAGCCCTGCTGCTCCAGCCATGGGTCAGTATGGTGTGGAAAGCAGCCACGGTACACATACTGGATGTGAGGCTTAGCTTAGGGAGAGGATAATGCATCCGTCAAGCAGGGATGTTAATTCATAATATTGTATTAATATTATTTCTTGCCAATATTGTATTAAACTTTTTGAACCACGACTAAACATCCTGGTTTTCCTCTAATAAGAACTTCGTCCAAAGTTCTGTCTGCCTGCAAAGCCAAAACAACGTTATGGCTCTAACATATGGATCAGGATGCTACTGCAGTGGTAGACCTGAACAGCTGTCTTTGGGCATCCATGACAGGCAGACATGTGATCTGCTTTTTAAGGTCAATGTGCAGAGCACTGGCACCAACCTATGAATGGTGAGGGTCTTGAGCCACTTAGAGATGCCACATATGGTTCCTGAGCTGTGATTTGGTCTCTCCTGCTGCTGCCTATTGCAGAAATCTCAGTACTGGCAATGGCCAAGGATATATCCATGCTGACATATGTCCAAGGATCAAGTATTTATGTTGGCTTCTTACAGGTTATAATTGCAGCAGAACAGGTTGTGTATTGGAATGTCTTGATGTTAACCACTGAGTATGTTTGAAATAGGTCACTATCACCTGCTTGTTAATATCATATTTTATTCCAATCAGGTTAATAAACAGAAAAAACTTCCTGATACATACCAGAGTTGCTTTTGTGACAAAGCAACACCTCTTGCATTGTTTTTCCCCTCTGACAGTTTATAGAGCAAACAGCAGTGAATACTACTGCAGGCTGAAAACAATATGCCAATAATGAATAGACTTTGCATCAAGGATCTATACACTACAATGGTAAAGCACTCACTAAAGCAAACTATGAAGTCCTTACTTGTTGTGAAGGAGACTAGCCTGACCTGCCCTCATCATTACTCTGTATTTCTGAACATCTCTGTTCCTTTAATCTGCACTGATGGGAATACATAACCATGTAAATCTGCATTTTCTCATAATCACCTAGAAGAGCACATACAGTAAATTCAGCTTCAACCTTCAGCAAAATGCTGAGCTATGTAGAGCACTGTAGAAAGAAATAGTTCTTATTCTAATCAAATGTTGCATTTAATTTTTGAAAGAGATGAAACATACCCATTAGGAAATCAAAAACTGTCATATCCATTATATCCAGAATTCTGGTCCCACTGTCATACGGGGGTGTTTGTTTAACCTCTTCACAGTAATCTGGATCAACTTCCCATCTGGAAAAGCCAATGTTTTGATATTTTATGTGACATACAAAACTTACTGAGTATTAAAAAAAAAATGTTATTTTGCAAACATCTAGTTGTATCATGTTCAATTGAGGACAGGGTCAAGTAGCAGCAGCAAATTTTGAAGGCTGCTTCCAGTAATGCAAGCAACTGACAAAGACTGACTGATGAAAAAGGAAGAAAATCACAAGACTCTATCTGGCTAATAGCTTCAAGATTAAGGAAACCAGCTGCACCATCAGTCATACGATGAAAACATCTGAGACTTTTGTTTAGGGCTGCTGATAGCAGTGAATCTTTCTCCCTCTGATAGGACTTAGGCAGGTCCCATTGCATCCTGTCAAAGCCACTGGTGATATCTGTCCCATGAGGGAATTATGCCATTGAAGGTCCTTTCAGGTTCAGGACCATAAGCTGGAGCTCCTTGCAAGTGTTAAGTACTCTGTTCCTTCCCAGAAGCTGGACCAGGTGAAGAAATGCAGATGCTCTCCTAAGCCCCAATGCTTTAGAGCAGGCAAGGGCAGGAACTGCTGCACTGTTGTATTTCCTTATTGCCTTTTGCAGCTGGCAAACCCTTTGCTCACCACTACTCACTCTGCTTTCTTGCGCTTGTGGTAGGAACGTCTCCAAGGGTTTCTCCAGGTTTTCCTTTTAGCTAAAGACAAATCAGGTAGGAAAGCAGCCAGGGACCCTTCGATCTGATCTGGTTTTCCACACAGGGCATGCTCTGTTGAGCAGTAGTAAGAGCATTCCCCATAGAAGCAGATATTGTTGGCTGGAAAATAAAAGAAAAGAGTTTTAAAACCTATGCTTAAATTAGTGTTCAAGAATTCATAAAAGCACTGATGTTTGTATGAGCAGAAATAAATCTCAGACCCAAAACCCTGTTACCATACATAGTTTTCTTCCACTGAAACCACTAGAAAGACATTCATTTCAGTGGCTGGGATCATACCCTCTGCTGAGCTCACTCTGACTATTTCCAGTCTATTTATATTCCAAGAAAACAAATGTAAGGGTTTGGGGTTTTTTTTATCCTTTCCCTTCTCCTTTCATTTTCCCAGACTGATACATCCTTTGGGAATATTCCTTATGCCAGGCTGGAACCCCAAATCCCACAGCTGAACAAGTGGCACGTGCCCAAAATTAAGTCACCTTTCAAAATCTTGGCTCACTTAGGACAGACAACGTTTCATTCATTTACTTGCTGGTATGAGAAGAACTGGCAGTTTTACTAAGGAGAATTATTTACCATGAAGGCTCCTGTGGGGGTATGTGTGCAAGGTGGAAATAGCACAGATGTAATTCTGTCAGCACGCATCCCAAACACAAATTTCTTCCTCCACACATCACGTTACTCCAACAACCACACAAAAAGAACTTGCAGGAGGTTTTGGAGCATGTGTTACTTTAAAACCTCCCCAGACTCACCACCACATATTTCTGTACCAACAGGAACAGCCACTTCTTTACAAGAACACCCTTCCCATGGGAATTCACTGGTGGTGGGAGAGATCAGCTCATCCCCCAGTCCCAACGTTGAAATATGAATAAGAATAGGAGCACACCGCTGATCTTCTTGTCAGTGTGCTACAACTCTTTCGCATTGCTTTATGCACATAAAATGTCATTAGAGGAAGACTGTGCCCTTTCCTTATGGCTATGCATGAATCTGAGAAGTCACATTGCTTCCTTATTCCCCAAAAGGCCTCTAAATTCAAATACTGCTTCTGAGCTGATCTCCCTTTGGGCAGGCTCAACATAAATGAGGCAGGAAGGGCTGGTGAATTTTCTGCCTGCCACAGGCTTGGAGAGGTAAGCTGGTGAGGTTTCACTGCAGCACTGCCCTGCACCACATCACCCTGTACATCACTGTGATGTGTCCCCCCCGCCCAGACCTGACCTGTGGCCAGCAAAGCACCTGGTGGAGATGGTACACTGCTGGTGGGCAACATAAGGGAGACAATGAGTCAAGAGGACAGGGAGCAAGCCTGGCCCGAGTGCTCTGGACATCACAGAAGGGAAGGAGAAGCACAACAAAGAGCTGCAATTGGGGAAGGAGGAGCAGGAGAACATGGAAAAACTATAAGGTCTTGTGATGGTTTTGATTATATTAATTAGCTGCATTATCTGGGACTGACTGCTGAGCATAGAATTACTATAACTGGACTGTAAGACTGATGTGTTACTTCTAGACAGTTTGTCTCAGCTTTTCATTTCCAAGCCTCTATTGATGGCTATCAGATTTGTCCATTAAACTGTGATTACTTTACTGTAGAGACAGCCTTTTCAAATCCCTTTGCTGTGACTGACTCATAAGGACCACCCATCTGTCTGTGCTCAGGAACAACTCCAACCCAAACTGTGTATTTACATTCACAGGGTTGGCTCATACCAGTTAAATATATCCTGACTCAGTCCAGAAATACTTACCCTGTGGTCAAAAACCTTGTTGACAATTACTAAAAGAAAAGCATTTCAGGAAAGAAAATGAAGAACAGAAATTACAAAAGGAAGGAAGGGAGCACTCAGCATGACTGTACTTCTAATTTTGTAATTTGAAGTGTTTTAGCATGCAGGATATCCTTAAAAATTATTTCAAAAGCTTTTCATTACATACAAGGCATACTTAGTCCCTTAACATTTTAATTAAAAGAACAGTAGTTTGAGGCTTTCCGTGAGCTAAGAAGTGACCATGTCCTTGGACAATAAGCCACTTGGCTGTTTCCTATCAACCCCAACACAAGTCTTGTTGCTGCTCATCACATAATACACCTAATAATGTCTAAAAAGAAACCCCACTCATTTTTCATTTTAAGTAACTCAGTAATATATATCTCTGAAAGTGAAGTTTTGAGAACTTTTTACAAATTGCATGCAGAAAAAAACCAATCACAGTTAGGGAAACTTGGGCTGGAAGAGACTCTGGAGGCCTCCAGATTCAGGACAGCTTGAGCTGCAGGACCATCTCAGTGGCTCTCCTTCAGACTTGCTCATTTTAAAATCAAGTGTAAAGTCAACATCTAGACAAACTCAACCTAATGCTAGCTCTGGGCGCTCTGCCCTGCACTTTATAACCTCTCATGGGTTTCCTTTTCAAAAATGCTATCACAGCATGGACTTGGCATAGCTTTTGCAAGGCTAACACAGGTGCCTCAACTCCGCCTTTGATCATCCTGGCAAAAACCAGGAGGGCTTCAAGACTCTTCTGAACCTCTTCCACAATTCAGGATGAAAGCAAAGATTTGTCCAAGCACTGTGAGCAGCACTGCCAGCTACAGATGGCCTGCAAACGGGAGGATCATCAAGAAGGCTGGGATATTCTCGGCCAGTAAAAACTGAAGAAAACCATATGTGATTTATATTCTTAGAAGAAATGACTGCAGACAAAGTATTTCAAGGGGTACCAGGCTGCCATAAGGGACGATTTATAAGAAAACATATACAAATGTTGCTTGCTGCAGGTTAGCACAGAAGAGTTAGGAAATATAGAGATCCCTTATTTCTCAGGTGGTGGGAAGGGCTCTCGCTTGCGCTTCAGTGGGGGTTTATGCTTTCACTGAATTGAAGCTGCTTGTGCTTCAGTTCAGCTGTGTCAACATCACCCACTCATCTGTGGAGGGAGGGAACCCACGCAGATATATCTTGATCACCTGAGACAATTTCTCTTCCCAGGTTTCTATGACCTGCCTTCCACCTGGCAGCTGGAAGCCAATGCTGAGTTATCTGCCGCCGTAACGAGCAATGCCCCTTGCGTGCTACCGCAGCCTCTGCTGCTCACTATGTAAATCTGACCTTTCAAAAAAGGAATTATATTAAAACCAGCATTTTGCACAGTGGGAAGGTAAATACTGTGTTTAATAGTTTGCTTCTGACTTTAACATTAGGAAGAATGAAGCCCTGCTCCATATTGTCAACAAAAGCAACTGGGACTAATCATTTGACAGTAATCACACATTTGTATCCAGATGAATCTCCAGGAAGGCTCTGGGGCTATGGAAGCAATGGCATTTGCTGCTGCAGTGACACAGCCAGCATGTGTGCTGCCTGTACCATGCTGGGCCATCCATCCCCACTCCTGCTGGGCTCCTCTAGCTATTGATTTTCCCATAGAGCCCCCATTGCCTGCAACAGGAGTCCAGTCCTCCAAGCTACGGTAAAATGCGTCTTGTCATTAAGACAGCAAATTTGCTGTAAAACCACAAATGTTTTTCTTAGTGAGAAGTTACTTTCAGTGGCAAAGCTTTTTCTGACAGCTGTTACTCTCCTTGTGATCCCAGACCTATGGTACTTACTCTCCACTGCTCCCATCCCATTTCTTGGGGTAGTGGAGGTGAAAGGAAGCTGCATTTCAAGTTTGTATTAAAGAAATTAATTGCTTTGATTGATACAGAATAGGCATCTTGATATGTCTATCCTAGTTCTTCTACACAGGCAGTGAGATGAAGTAACCTGAATTCTCTGGGGAAATACTCATTTTTAAGGTTTCTCAAAAAAAAAAAAAACCAAACAGAAAAAAAGAAATACCAAATTTAGAAAAGCACAGTTCTCATTTAAGACTTCAAGGTGCTGTAGCAAGTCTCTTTGAAACCCTAAGTAGGTGACCCACATTCTGCACAGCAGGCTGAGGGTGAAATTACAGTTACAGACACAAACCCAGTGCTGCACCAGCAAATCCATGCTGAGAGCAGGGTTTGGCCTCTCGAAGGCAAAAATAAGAGAGAAAGGGGAAATGAGTTCTATTGGAGTGTGGTCTTTCTCTTCCCATTAAAATTGCCCAGCCCTTATGGTCTTCTCTCATCCAGTAGAGGTGTTTCTGTACATACCCCTCTCCCTAAGAACACCTGCAAAAGAAGGAACCAAGAGAAATTTGTGTTCTTGCAGAGCGGGTAGAAACAGCAACAGCAGGAGTGCTGGCAAACCAGAAAGGACGGATGTTCGTACATGCTGAAATGTGCAAATTTGCAGCATGCGAACTCCTGCTTCATTAAAAAATGAAACTGTTTCCCCAAAGCACTGGAGAGGCCAGAGAATCCCAAGCAGTGTTTTAAATGTCTGCTTTTCATTATCTGAAGATGAATGGATGCAATTTGTAATGAAATCCATGCAAAAATCATGATCTGGTGATTGAAACTCCAACTAATCGCAACAATTAAAAACCAGAGTGTCTGTGTACTCATCTGCACATTTTCTGTGTGTCATCCTGATAGCTGAACAATAATTCTTCTCAGGAAGAAAAGGAACAAGTGGAGATACCTTAAAGCAAATCGCTTGGCAGAGCAATCCTTTTATTGAGATTTGCATGACTGTTAACAGAGGACATTCAGCAAGCTTGTGCAATTGGAGTACTGGAAAGAATCCTGAATATTTACTAAAGCAATGCATGAAAAGATCTTTCTCTTACCTGCTCAAAATAACAGGTAATTCAGAATTGCTATTGTTTGCTGAGAGGGAAAAAAAAATCCATAATCCCTTGGAACTAGTTAATATGAACAAAAACATAGTGCTTACTAGCTGTGTAACATTGATTTCTTTAAGCTGCTGCCTCAATTACTTCCAAAATGAAGTCTGACATGATTAATATGTCTTTTTTTTTTTTTCCCTAGCAAATTACTATTCATTTGAAAGAGTAGCAGGGCTACTGCAGTCTGCCCTGCTGCAAAGGATGTAAAATTAATTTAAATAATTACTGACCTAATTCCATTTCTTATGTTTAGTCCAAACTGCCTGGAAGTGCACTTTTCTGCAATCTGCTTTCTCTCTAATTGCAGCCTAACGCATCAACTGACCTGCCCATTCACAGCCATTTCCACTTTCCAGTGGAAGAAAGGATGCTGCTCTACAGCATGCTTTGAAGCTACAAGTGCTTGCAGCTTCCTGGCCCTGATTTCCATTCTGAATGGGACAAGTGAGATGGCCCAGGTGTTGAAATGCAGTGAGGCTTCTTCCAATATGCTGCCATGCTGGTCCAGCGAGTAACACAGTGTACTGATGAGCATCATCAATATTTACCTTCTGAGGGTTTCCACTGCAAGCAGTGGTCTCCCAGCCCAATGGGAAGAGCTTTCTGTAAAATCCATTATATTTTGTGCTCCTTGGGTGCATGGAGAGGGATACATTGGCAGCAGGCTCCATGTACCCCTGTCACCACTGTCACTGAGCACCTCTGGGGATGGAGATACAGAGACACAACCACCTGAAATGGAGTCCCAGAGTGGCCTCAATAGCTTAGTGTGGGTGCACAGACTTGCAAGTATCTATATGTCATACCTCTATTTCTCAGCTTTGTAAACCAATTCTTCCCCCAAACCAACTGAATTTGCTGTCCTTCATCTACCAGAGGGAACAAGTCAGCCTGTTCCAGTCTTCCCCCTGCTCCCTCTCCATCTTCACCTTCCCAGGCCATGTGGCTCATTCTAGCACCCTTCTCTTCCTTTTTCTACCCTCAATCTGCTGCTTGAGCTGCCTGCTAGGTTTATGAATTTGTTTCTAAATGCTTAATTTAGGAACTTTATTACTTCTTCATTAAGCATTAATTAATGCCTGCCTTTTAAGGTCACTACGAAATACAAGACAGAGGCTGGGCATATATTAATGAGAATCTGACTAATTATATTAGGGACTTGTAAAGAACTCTGACAAGTAACCAACATGATTTAAGCAAAGTATATTGATTTAGGAAATGTAAAATTGAAAGAAAATTTAATTGCTTAAGTGTTTTGTTCTCAAAAAAAAACCTGATTAGCTAATCAAATATTTTAATTAAATTTATCTGATGCCTTTAAATAAATCTGAATAAAGGATTATGCTTGGATCATCCCCTGGATGTCTGGAATTTCATAATTACAAGATAAAGATCTTCATCCAAACCAACAGCCTTAACTCTGCATTGCTCTGGCTGCTGTAAGCTGTTCAGTACTTGAGTACAGTTTTGTACTTCTCAGATATCATTCAGCTTCACCCCAAAGTCTTGATATATAAGCTGGGAAGACTAAAAAGCAAGCAAGCCTACTAATCCATGTGTTACTAGCTAAAACAGGAGTAAAATGGCTTATACTTCAAATGAGCCAAAGTACCTTGTGTGCATAAAGTTACAAGATTTTTTTTGCCTTGTTTTATGTGTGATTGTTTGCCTATAAAACCCCAAGCAAACGCCTTCATCATGTACAGTCACCACAACTGTACATGTAAAATTGGAGCACTCATAACACAGGGTAAGATGAAGCCTTTTGTAATTATGTAATGTATTTTACAAGTGAAGTTACTGGAATAAATAACTGCCTGCTCAACTGTGTCCTGCACAGCTGAACATCAATGTGAAGCTAAAAGTAACAGCCATAATAATGACTTTATTGGTGATCACACAAGTGTGATAAACATTTTAAAAGTGAAAGCTCTGCAATGACAGGGCTCTGGTTTCTGGCTAACAGCAACAAATTACAGTTACGTCAGAAGAAACTGCAATTAAGTCTTTAGACCTTGACTTAGGGGTAAAAAGCTTCTGGCCAATCACACACAGTGCGAGGGAAAGATCTCCAGAGATTTCTGCTCCAGACTGCCAGTTATACAAGTCACAGCCTGAGTTCAGCAAAGCACATTTGCACACAGCTGAAATAATATGAGTTGAACTCACTGGAACATAGCTGCATGCTTTAAATTGAATGTTTCCCTATATATGTTTTCTCTAAGAAGATACTTAAGTGTGTGCTTTTGTGCCTTAACTCAGACCCTTAATTTCTCCACCTCTGCATCCCAGCTGCTAAACAGAGATGATATCACTTTCTCCCACCCTTTGCCCATCTTTATCTATTCCAGCTGCATATTCTGGTAAGCTGGGCAGGGTTTTACCCTGTGTTTGTAAAAACCCTACCATGTGGAGCTACATCCTTAGCTAGGGCCACTAGTTATTGTGAAAGAATGAAGAATAATAGAGAGTGGTGTTGGTTCCTGGGTTCAGCCCACAAAACAAGAACAAGGACTGGGAACAATTCAGGTCATTCCTACTCTGGCCTCTACCCAATGGAGAATTTGAGCTGGAAGCAGGATATCTTACACATCTATTTGCTTGGGTTTTTTTTCAAACTCCTGTTGTAAAAAAACCTGAAATACATGACTCTGAGAAAATTAGGTTTTGGTCCTCCAGTCAAAACCAAGAAAGAAATGCATCTGACCAACAGAAGTGATAGATCACATTGCAGTAGAAAAAAAAAGTTCAAATAACTAATGGGGTAAGTAATAAGATTTGGGGTAAACTGAGAGTAACAGAAGAAATTGCTTTAGAAATTGCTCTACATAAAACATTTGTTGAATACATTGCTTTTGTGAACATAAAAGCTTGTCTCTGTGGATAATTTGTCAAGGGGAAAAGGCATTCAATTCAAAACAATAAAGTATTCTTTGTAGGCTGTGTCTCCACATTTATTTTTATTCAAAGGTCTAGAAGACAGTTCTATTAGAAATATCTGAGCAATTAAGCAATCTACACATCATTCCCTTAAGTACGTGTTCAGCAGGATAGAAAGAATATAGTGTTATTTTGAAGACTACCTGGTGAGATGAAAAACGTTCTCCACAGCTTCTTGTCACGAGTAACATCTCGTATTTCTCTCGTCATGTTAACCAGTCTACCTGCAACTGGTGGCACACGACGGAAATCAAGGATCCTGGAAGAGAAAGAAAAGAGATAGTTTATGTAAAGGATTAAACTGTAATGATAGTGATAGCTTTTAGGAAGGCTCATTACACTCTGAAGGGACATTTATCTGTGGTCTTCAAGGAGTAAAAAGCCCATCAGCCTTAAACTAGATAATCCTTTGTATAATATATTACAAATTATGTCCTGAATATGATTAGCTCTGACTTGCCTACATCGTATGGAGAAGATGCGAAATACAGAAGAGTATGAGGACACACTGTTCCATGAAAAGGTGAAGGTACATAAAATTCCAGATAGTAGAAACTTTTTTTTGACTTTGTGCTACTTCAGGATTGTTATAACATGCACTTTGCTCACCACAAGTGACTTGAGGAATGGGATTTCAGCCTCTTTCTTCCATAAACTCCATCTGTTTTTTTCTTTTGTGACAGTCTTAGTAATTGTTTGATTTATTTGCTTCTGCTCCTCTCCGTTTTAATACCCTTATACCAACCGAAACAATCTTCCTGAGACCACACATTTTCCCACTGGCAAAGGCTGAGTGAAGAGCTTTTTTCTACTCCAAACTTCCCTGCATTAGAAGATTAAAAACTCCCTACAAAGCATTGCTATTAGATACAGTAAAAGAGCAAAGTCCCCATACAAAGCCTCGCCACAGGTGGTATTTCCATGTCCACTGTCTGCTGGTAAGATTTTCTACATTGAGTAGCAACTGCTTTTTCTGCTTAGTGTGAGGATATTTAACATTCCTTCCTGTAGGAACTCCATTAATGTTTTTTTCCTACAGCACCATCTGCTTAAAATGGCAATATAAAATGAAAAGCAGAAGGGATCAACACCAAGGTCAACAACAATAAAATATGGAAGATCCTTGAAGAATCAGACCAGCATGGCTCTTAATGGCAAGCCTACCCTGAGTCAGCTGCTGATAGTTTTCCTCATCCTAACCATTAACCCAGAAGGCAGCAATACTACCCCCCAAATAATCTGTGGCCCTGAAGCTTCAAGCTTTTGAAAGGATATTTCTTGGCACTTGAGGGTGTGAAAGATGCTTCAGTTCTAACAGCCTGTGAAATGGCATGGTTTCTACCCATAGTGTTAATACTTCATCATTAATTCCCACTCCTAATCCAGGCAGGCTGAGGGGACTGCAGGCTCTTGCCAGTCTTGGGGTATCCAATATACCTTGCACTACCTCTGCCCAAAGGGACATTTTCACCTAATAGGAGTATGGGATAACTACCATTGCCCTCTTTTTCTCACTATCTTGTGGCCTGCTTCTGATATGGGACAGCCCTAGCTTTTTGCTGTGAAACCAGACCTCCCTCCCTATCTCAATTATTCCTCTCTGAATACTTACACTATTCCCCATGTCTTGCTTGGATTTGCATGCCCTGGAGCTAATTGGGGTGAGCCAGACTCCCGTTACACTTGTGCGACATAATTTCTCATCTTCCCTTCAATATAATTTCTCTTTCTTTTTGAGAAGTACTTATTGCCAGGTTTCTCATTCCCAAAGCAAGTCACACTTCCTAATAATTAATCTACCCTTTCATCAACTGCCATTTCATTTATTCATGGCATTTGCCCACATTTGTTTCATTTTCCCCTCTTTTAAAAGTAATTCAGTTACAGGGCTGGCCAAGTGCAGAAACTTATCACAATATTTCCACTTTTAATGCAAACCCGTTTTACTTGCCTGTCCAAGTGAAATGCTGCTATTTCTGCATTATGTCTTTCATAGTCTGAGAAATAAAAAAAGTCTGGTGGGGTTTCTTGTTCTCTGGTTTGTCTGCAAAGAAAAACAAGGAAAGTGTTTTAATGAAGGGTTAGCATTTCTAAGGAGCAGTACTCACTCATTAGCATGTTATTCAGGAGTTCAGTATTGTTTGCTTAGTGGAAGGCCTTTAAATACATCATGTGTGCATTGTTTGCCATGTAGCCTTCATTTTATCTTTTTTTAAACTACTGCAACAAAAAATAGGAATTCAAGACTTGTACATGCAGGCCGCTGTCACAAAGCTATTCCACTCAAGACTCTTCGCTCTATTTAACAAGATCTGCTTTATCACTCTCAAACATTTCATTAGTGATAGCGGTGAAGACAATGTCATTCATTAAATTATCATTAACTGTAATTATGAAATTTCCAAAAGTAATAACATTTTTCTTCCATCTTTGGCAGCCATGCAGCTCTTATCTAAAATATGACTCTCCCTTTGTATTAGGAGAGCCAAAAGTGACATGTTTTTTTTATTTCAGAAGAAATGGGATCATTGCAGTTTGACGGCCATGACACATGTCATGTTTCAAAGAACATTAACAAGACCATGCTCCAGAGAGGATGAAGAATTTGTTGTTTCTTCAGTTTGAGAACCAATAAAATATGTCATTCTGATGGAAATAGGAAGGCTAGGGATACAGTACTGAATGCCACGGAAAATAGAAAGCTCTGCATAACAGATGAGCAAACCTGTCTCACTTTAGGCAGTTTCCAGTTCTGATGGCTTTCGAATGGAGCACAACTCACGAAGTTGACCAGTACAATGTCTGTGCCCCACCTCAACCTGCATTGTGCCCTATTTTGAAATCTTAAATGGGAGACAAGCACTGCAAAGCTATTCTGCAGAGCATCTGCAAGGGAGGACAGTTCTGCAGAAGAGGAAAACGAAGCTCTTCTCATTCCCCACTGTCACAGGTGGCCAGCTGAAAGCTTGTGTGTCACCCATGCTATACACTTAAAATACAGCAATTAAGAGAGCTTCTGCGCTGGAACCTTGTTGCCTGGAAGGCTTTGGGCTTGTTCAGAACTTGCTGGTTCAGAGCCCAAACCTTCAGAGAATTCACAGTAAGTCCTAATTATGGGGCTTGTTGGGAACCCAAAACTGTGCTCACCCACCACTATGACTACCAGGACCTATTTGCCTAGGAGCCCCCTTGTATCCACATTGCTGGAGTAACTGGATAAGTTTTGTGTGTTTTGGCTATATGAAGATTTTGCTATGCAACCATCAGGGTTTGAAGGGCTGACATCCTTTCTCAGACCTTCTTTGTATTAGTATCTTGGCAAGGAATTCTATCTCACCCTAAATAATGAACAAGAGCCATCATAGAAATAACATCAAGGTACTTGACTCGCATCCAATGTAATTCAAGGTCAGAGGGGCCTCCAAAACCCAAGTGATGCTCTAGCCAAAATAGCACTGACCACTGTCATAAAAGTGTTCACAGAGGTGGCCACCTCTTGGCAGAAGCCCCACTAGGATTCTGCTGCGGCTGCAAAGGGTTCACAAGGAGACAAGCTAAAAGTGAACCTGGCATAAAATAAAAAATATTTTGCTTTGTCTTCATAATAAATGCAAAAATGGAAGGAGATCACCTACAAAGAAAAGAGGGCAGAGCCAGAAACCTGTGGCATGTTACACAACACACCATGCAACCAAGACAAGAGCTAGGAGAGCTGCAACCTTGTTATGAATATACCCTTCAAAAATGAAGAAACAAGCCCTAAATATAAATTCAAAGGAAGATATTAACATATTTCTGTTGGGCAGAAAATTACACATTTGTACGTAACTTTGCTCCCCTCCAGATTTTAAAATGTTCAATTACGTGAACAAATCAGAGAGAAAGATTCATCCGAAGCTTTTGCAAACTTTACACATATCAGCACAGCTAGTGAGTTGCAGAAAATATTAACAATTAGTTAATCAATGCCATCTGCTTTTTATCTCCCAAAGACTTTAAACAAATCATGCTGTTCCTTTACAAGAAAATCTTGCTCCAGAAAATCAGACTTAAATAAGGGCTAGATCTCAATCTTGCAAGCACAGCTTATACCCCCAGCCCAGCTCCTTTGAGCTGCAAACTTGACATGCTGGGCAGTCAGTACATCACCTCCGGGATAGTCCGGTCTCTCTAATTTCACTTTTCTATTTGGTCCCTGCCACCTCCGGCAATGGCCGAAGATTTTATTCATTTGTGAGCAAGTACAGCTGTCCTGCAGGCTTAGACTTGTTTGTACTTGTTTCTCTCCTGTCATAATGCATTATTAAGTCATAGCACACCCTCCTAGAAAATCATGAACTTGATTGTCCTGAAACCTTGAGAAACGAACACCAGATCCGCAGTGCTATCCAGACAATGGAAATAGCAGGATTTTTTGCACCTGACTATACATCATGAAACAGATTCCCAAGATTCTTTGGTGCTTCTTCAGGTGCTTGCCTCTACTTACCTAGTCTCCATGGTTGATACCCACGGCAAACCAATATGGTACCCACTTTTCTGTGTCTTAGAAATACTGGGTTATTCTGCACGTAGTTAGGAAGGAGGATTTATCTAACTCCCAAACTGCTTTACATTTTTTATGTTCCTTTACAAAGTTCTAACTAAAATGTAGCAGACCCAAACATGAAACCTTCTCCTGAAATAATCTTGAAAAACCCTTTCTGCTGACTTATTCCACATACATAGAACAGTAACTTTGTTGCTTGCATCTGACTTTAGCTGGTAAGTTTTATCTAAACATACATTTATTGTTAGTTGATGTCTGCAACAGCACCTAAAGAAATTCCTCAGCCACAGTAAGCTGCTATACCACCAGCAAACACTAGGACATGTGATGATTACAGCCTAAGGTGCACACTGAATTTAAAAAGCCACATGAGCCTAATACAGCTTTGACTCAATGGAATTAATGGGCTGTTATGAGAATGCCTTTAACAGTGTTAAAAGAGCACCTACATCATCATCTATATTTTTCACTTTATCCAAATATGTTTATACATAATGTTATTTCATCCACGTTAAAAAGTTGCTATTTCTTCGTGTGTGCAATCTAATCAATGCATTGCCTGGTTTGGTGATAATTCTTCCAACGATTTATTCTGATGCATATGTATAGACAGGTGGAAGACCAAATTCTGCTCTCAGCAACGTGGATGTACAGTCAAGTCCTATCAGTTACTCTGATCATGGTAGCTGGCCCTTAGTCTCTAAGTGACAGGCTGGGAATGGGTGAGTCCCTTCCAGATCAAGTAAAAGTACCTTATAAAACAACACTGGATGTGATCCACCCTCCCAGCATGTTTTCAGTCAGCACTGAATTTTACAGGGGAAACCGCCCCCCTCAACCCTCAAGTTATTTGGGTTTTACTACCTGATGGCTATTGATGGTTAGTAATAAAAAGCCATGAATAATGAGGTATTTGAGCAAACAGACCAGTATGCTGAACCCTCTGCAGAAGTGTGCGCTCCTGAGGGACAATAAATGAAAGCAAGGGTCAGAGCTCCTCAGTGCCAGCAAGTAACATCTCACAACATGCAGGACACGGGTTCTGCACAGGTTGCAGACGGTGGGAGAGGCTGGCAGTGGCTCTTATTTTGCAAACAGTTGGAATCTGGTGATCCTTTCTCTGGAGAAAGATTTGGCAGATATTTATAATGGCAGGCTGGGAAGCTCTGGAGGAGAGACAGATGGAGGTCTGTTGATACTGCACACAGTTAAAAATTACACAGTGGCACCAGACCAATTACAGCATGAGGAAAAGACAAATCAGCACGGTAGCACTAGTAGAGGAGAAATAAGAGCTATGGGGAAATCAAACCCCTTAAAAGTTTCCCTACCATGGCACAACTCAGAGAAAACACAGGAAGTAAGGAATCACTTTAAGCAGGACATAGACACGCTTGCACTGACACAAGACGAGGTGCAACTGTGATCTCATGCTGTGGCTACAAAGGCGAGTTATGTTCACAAGTAGAAGAAATAAAGCTACTCTGATAAATGAACAGTCATGAATAAATCTGGTGAGTCAGCTCCATTCTAGCTATGGTTAGGACATGTTTTGCTGTTCAGTAGTATTTGGATAAACCACCGTGATGATTTGCGTGCAGAAATAATTGCAAAGCCTCAAACTTTTCTTAAATGTTTCTGTAAATATTTTTTATTTATTTACTTTTTTTTTGCCAATTACTTGATCCCACCAAAGGCAACATTAATAATTTATTGGGTTTTAGTTTGGTTTGGGTTTTTTTTTTCCTGCCATTTATGAATATTATCACCAGGATGAGACTGCAGGCTCTGCAAGCTCTCTGGCGTTTCAGAAAACACTGTTATAGAAACTAAACCTTTAACATAAATCTGTATTAGTTTCCAGGATCACTTGCATACACCTGCCTAAATTACCAGGATTAATACCCACCAGGGCCATGTATTACTTGGAAGAATCCTGCCTCACTGCCAGACTTCCTCTGCTCCAGAGGGGTCCTCTTATCTGTACAGCAGCCAGAAAGCTAGAAAATAGGGCAAAGAGCCCAATCTGAGTTAAGCGTTATCCTGACAGACACATGCTGTCTTCCTATGCCGCAGTCCAGAGATATTCCAGAGATACCTTTTGTGTCAAATGCGGGTACCTTAACTAATGAACAGACGTGCTGCTGATTTGAAAATAGCTCCTTTTAAATAGGTTGTGCTCCTGTTCCGACACGTAATCAGGGGAATCAGCCACAGGGATTACGGATGATTATGGATCACAACAACAAGCTTTTTCTGCAGCAGGAAGCAGGTTTGCTTGGGTTGGACAATTTTGCAAGCGATGACCCTGACCCCTCTGGCTAGGGAAATTTGGCAGCAGAAAAAACACTAAGAGACATAACAGGTTGATAACGAATGATAATTGCACTGGCAGGGACAGGACCAGTGTTGGTAAGAGCGTAATGTGGCTATAAGAACAGGTAACTGGAGATTGCCTGAGTCTACCCACAGCTATAGATTGCTATTCTTCTTTGGAAAGCAGCTTTCCTCTCTTTCCATGGAGTATTCAAGGTGTTTAAATACCTGTCCTGGAGCTGAATTGCAAGATCAACAGTTTATATACAGTGTTACCTAGATGCTAAAGTATAGTTAATACAAAATTAAAAGGCTGCCACTCAGCAGTGGGCTGCTGTTTCAATTACTCTGGGGGGACTTGGGGACTTCTTGCATTTGGAAGCACCATGGCAGAGCTTTGTAGGCAGCCCCTTGCTCTGGCAAACAACTGAAGCACAGATGTTCCATCAAGTCTGGAGAGCCTTTATTCCAACACAGACAGGCATGAAATCTCCCCAGCCGCAAAGCCTGTGAACTTTTGCTTTGTACTAGTCGAAAGCTCAGACTGAAAGTCCAGTGTCTGCTTGCAAGATTTTCTGCTCCCCCTGCCCCAACACTTACGTCAAGTTGGATTGTGTGGCAGAGGGATCTAGAGTGCCCTGAGATAATCTAAAGCTTATTATTCTAAGCGAAAGAGGCAGCCCATGGAAAACAAAATGTCTCTGAGGCAGCTGCAGACCTTAGGAGGGTGCTTAAATTTTGCATGCAGTTGTATCATCCAGGAAGGCTTTCTATGAGTTTGCCACCAGTTGGAACAGGTGGAAAAAAATGCCACTTAATTTTATAGTATTATTGGCTTAGTAAGTCCTTAGGAAGATAAATGATATTGCTAATACAGCTACAACTACAGTAGCAAGGATATCTGGTGCCTATTTCTGACTCCATAAGGAGTCTTGGCAGCTGATGGTTTTGGCTTTATCAAAGCATTCTGCTACAAAGAGCACTCCCAGGAATGATACAAGCTGTTTACAGGAGCAGAATACAGGCCAGCAAATGAGCGGGCAATCCATGAATGCAAAGACATGCAATTTAAGTGATACAGAAAGGATGTTTGGCCCATTTAATCGCTATCACTGAAATGATAATATGTGCCTCTGCAGGATATTCCGGCTTCTCCCATTAAAGTAGCTGTTCTGCAGCTAGAAAAAAATGAGAAAATATTTATAGTGGCACAAAGACAGAAATTCTCACGGGGATGTGATAGCAATAGGAATAATTAGCAAACTGCCAAAAGGATAAATACCAAGATCATGCTGTTGCATGCCAGCCCCGGAGTGCTCTTCTCCTGATCAGACAAAGAGAGCTTGACAACAGCACATGCTCAAGGACCAGTTAGCTTAATATAAATCATAAACTTCTGATGAAGAGAATGACAATAAGCTTTCAGAAAGCACTTTTATATGTACATATCTTGTTACCTGGCACAGGAGGACAGTGAGGGGAAGAGGGAGAGAAAATCCACAGGGAAGGAGTTTATTAAGGTGGTTTTCTTTCCATTTAGCAGTCAAAAAAACCACGCAGGATGTCACCTAAACCAATCCCTGGTCCCAGGGCAAGATCATCTAGACCTAAACCATTCTTGACAGATGTTGTTATAACACGATCTTCAAAATGTCCTTCACAATCCCGTAGCTACAGCCTTGTCCCCATGTGCTGGCCTTACTCCTCTGCTAATTTCCAGTCTCAATTTTCCTCCTCACTCCCTGATCAAGGCAAAACCACGACCACAAGACCTGCTGCAGTTGATGTGAGTGTCTTTCTGAGGAAGGAATGTATGCAATAGACATGCCAGAATAACTGTTCCTGAAACAAGCATGTCCAAGCCAAGACCTGGGAATTAAGCCTTAATACGTTTAGACTGCAAATTTTTCAGCTCAGAGGCCCTTTCTTTACTATGGACAATCCATTTATTTTCAATTTATTAAAAACCCAACCAATCCAAAGCGTTGAAAGCCTACTTTAGGCTTTCCCCTTAAAATCAGCACTGTTTTGAGAAGACAAGGAAGCAACCTCTGATTTCTGTATGTAGATTAGGGCATTTGCAAAAAGGTTGTTCAAAACCAGTCCCTTGTTTGGAGAAGCACCAAGGAAAGGTTCCTGACATCTCACACAGATGTATATGCGTGTGCATGTGTGTGTATATGTGTGTACATATATATATATATATTTAAAATCAGATTTTCACCTGAGCAAAACATGAGTTATCACTCCTGACTACACAAGCAGATACAATATGAAGGGATGAATAATCAGGGTAACTAATATGGCCTAAGAATATGAAATATTTATTTTATTCTGCACTAAAATATAAAAATAATAATAAAACCAGACATTTTCCTCCTCTCTGGGGCTTTTCGGTTCCTTCTAGTGACCTGAATTTGGTATTAATATTGCAAAATGTACCCTCACTATACCATTGCCTTCACTGACATTGCGCTGACAGCAAAGTCAAGGCATAATCTCACCAATCATCATTTCATTGTCTATCAGCATAGAATAGCTCTTTTTTCCATTCACTCTTTTGCGCTTTCAGATACATAAGACATGAAGAGAATCTTTGATCAGCACAAACCACATAAAGAATTTGATCAACTGGGAGAATTTCCTTCAGCAATTCAGAATATTACTTCCAGCTCTGCCCAGTAAGTAGCTGCCTGTCACCATAGGAAAAACAAATGGGAAAAAAATACCAGTGTCAGCACATTTGTCAGGATGTCTTCCTCACCCGTGCTTTTCAGCGTGACAGCCAGCGGTCCCCTTCCTGCTCCCAGGGAACATAGCTAAAGAGAGGGGGTCCCTGTGCTAGGGACTGCACTCTCAGCCTGGTCAGATCTCAGATTCAGTTGTTTATGTGTATTATTATTATTATTATTATTATTATTATTATTTACAATCTGGCTGAAAAGAAAGCAAAATGAAATGCTCTTACAAAGCAGGTAAACCAAACCAAACTAGAGAGATAAGCTCCAGTGCTACCAAACTCTAGACTGATGTATGCAGGTGCACCTAATGTATAATCCAGCACTTACAACAATAACTCATACTGCTGCTGTGGTACTGGACATGATGTGAGCAGACAAGTTGGATCATTCTTTATAACATCTGCCTGTATTTCTCCCTCACCCCACAGACATCTCAAATTTAAGAGGAAGGCACAGTGTTAAAAAGCATGCAAGTTTAAAATACTTCAGTTAAGATGAGGTTTTCCAACACTACGGGATAGGGGCTGATCTTGGTTATTACCAAAATGTTGGGGTAAGAAGGATGCTTTCCACAGCTGCTTTTGTAAGCCATGTACAGGGCTGCTTCTGTTGTAATGACACGCATGGCTGGTTTTTGGCCAGCAGTGGGGACTGAAGTGTGTATTTCCAAAATTAGAAGCTCAAGTCTTCATACCTTAATTTAAGAAAGCCTACGCTCTGCAGAGGGAGCTTGGTAGGAGGTATATAATCCATACTCGTGTATGCTGATTGCGCAAGAGGCAGCACACGCATGCAGAAATTGCAGGTGCGCAAAGGTGTGAGATGAATTCATTGTCTCTCTTTTTTGGGATGCTGGTGGGAAGAGGGGATGTGGCATGAAGAACAGATAAACACTGATGCCACAGTTGGCTAAGTGGCAGTACCTGTTGGCTAGAAATGTTTTTCTATCACCCAGAAAAGCAGGCTTGTACAGAAAAACAAATGACTCACGGTATGAAGAGAAAGGCAAGCTCTGGGAAGCTCCTGTCACTAATTCAGTTTTCAGACAAAAGAATTCTTAAGCCAGAAATAAGGTTTGGCTCATCTTTGAGATAGAAACCTGGCTTGACATACAGGAATCGAAACATTTAAGAGGTATTTGACATCACAGCGAAAGAGTTCCCAGTGCCAATGTTAACATAGTTAATGCTGTTGCCACAGAAAAGAGAAAAAAAACCTCACAGCAATTAAATAAGCAGGAGGCCTCATTAACGATGATATTTTGTACCTTTCTGTAAGTTAGATTAATAAAGAAACTGTAGCACTATCAGTATTTTCTGCCCCTGTATGGCTAGCATTCCTTTTATGCTCTTAAACAAGTGTGGCACGAGCATTTTCGCCATGCCAAGCCCATGATATCCGTCATCTTTCCCCTTGATGTATCCCTTTGAGGCTCTGTTGTACATCGTTTGCTAGCCATAAATTGCAAATATGAAAAATGATACATTTGAAAAGCCTATTTTTGAACAACAGGCAGTGCAAACAGAGTTCCCAGGTACCTTCAGCCTTTCCTCAGGAAAAAGACTGCATTAATATTTTCTACAGAGGTTTTTCAATATATAATACTTGTAGAGCTTGGAGAGTGCAAAAGGAAAAATATGTGTAAAATTAGAAGTCTGAAGCATTTCTTCAACCCTGAGAATGTTATTTAATATGTCTGGGGTCATTAAGGGCAGGGATTTAACGGAACAATAACATTAAACATACTAGAAGCATAGCAGAGCTCAAATTTCTTTCAGCTTGCAGGATTTTTTCTTTCCACTGAATATGATATATGTGCCACTGACATTCCAGAGTTCACAATACGTTCCAGTTTAAAACAGGTTGGAAAAAATAATTACTGTGAATCTGATACATAACTTCTTTCTTTTTATTCATGAGTTTCCTTGCCATCATTACAAGAACCATGAACGTAAGTAAGCTTGTCCTCAGAATCTCCCAAGAAGGAGGAAAATATTAGCCCCGTTTTTCAGCAAAAGAGCTATTAAGGATTCAGCTCTGCCCTAAGCAAAGCGCTCTAGCCTCATTAAGCACATGCTTAACTTTGGGCACACATATAGCCAGTGAACTATGTGTGTCCTTGACAGTCAAGCATAGACTTAATACTTCCTTGGAGCTCTTTTGTGCTCAGCACTTTGCAAGAACAAGCCAGTGATAAGTACCAGATCCCTGCAGCAGCTCTAGCTGCTCACCCCATCCACTTCCAGACTTAACACTTGTTTTTTATTTCTTATTCTTCCTCCACAACTGCAACTACTTCGGGGAAGAAAACTGTCACTCTGCCAACCGTAACTGTTGGTTTGGCTATGGGCTTCACTAGATTCCATACGTCATGTTTCAGGTTGACTCTGAGGTCTGCAGGCCCTAGGTGTGCTCAAGACTTTTGTACCTGAATATCTGCACCACAAAAAGCACTGAACAAAAAAAATACTTTTCTTTTATTGTCAGATTAACCAGAAATAAGACTCAGATTCTGGCTTTTAACGTGTCTTCTGCCCAACACACAGGGAAATAGAAATAGATCCAGTAACAGGCAAATCTTATGGCCTCTTATGTTCCAGAAACACCATGTGAGCTGTACCAGCTACAGGAATGGGCAGAAGGGCCACAGGCAGTATATATGAACAACACATTTTCCTCTCCAGCCCAAGTGAAAGAAGTTGCTTGGACTAAATACTGACACAGTTACAAGCACCACAGTGTTTGCACTCTGTATTCAGCCCATTTGGTACAGCTTCCTCTTCCAGTCTGTAGTTTTCTCCTCTCTCTCTCTCAGATGAAATGCTTGCAGTTCTTAAGATCATATAATAAGGATAAAATCTAATATAATCACACCTCTCTATAAGCCGTACAATGAGGCTGTCATTTTATCGTAGCTTGGAAGAGTAAATAAAAAGATGTTGAGGCTCCAGCTACAGAAATGAAAAATCCTTTAAAATTTCACTGTTTTCTGTCACGGGTGATCTGTATGTCTGCATTTGCATAGAGGAGCTCCACTTTCCCAAGGACCCCAAAGGAGTAACCATGCTAACTTCCAGCATGCTCCCTCCTCCCTTCCTGCCTATCTGTGCAGAAGTCAAACACTTTGGAATTTTTGTTTATAATTTACCATTCGAGAGCTATTGGATAATGAATTGCACTGGAGTTAACCAAGTGCCCAAGATTTTGTGGATAAATAATTACTGTCAAAATCATTAATAAGACAGAGCTTACATGGTGTGTGTGTGTGTAGACCAATGCATAAAAAAAAGCACAAAATTCTCATTCGTACAGTGAATTGCTTTTATCAGCTATGGATCTCAAATGGATCTGGATACTATTCTCACATCCAGTACAAAATGACAAACAGGGGATCAGAACAACAAAGCTTCTTGCGCAATTTCCTCCTCCAAACCCATGGTCCTCTGAGTGCCAGCAGGCAGTTCAGCCCAAGCCACTACACATCAGTCCTGCACTATGCGAGCCACACACACAAGGATGTGCTAGTGCCTAGCCCTTCTGCTGGCCAGAGGGGAAGTTTTGCTTTTCAAGCTTGCTTTAATCCCAAATCCTGAGAATCTTCCATAATTATTCCAGTGAGGACAGCAGTCATTTGGTTACTGCAGGATAATCACTCCCCAGGGCTGAGTGTTTCTAATTCCTCGGAGGTGTGATTTCCCAATAAAGCACACCCACCCCTGAACTCACCTTACTGCTGCTATTAACATTCCTTAATGTGTGGCAAAGGGTGATGTGCCTCTCTGAGCTGGAAAGGAGGTGTAATTGCCTGTTTCAGACTACTTTGTGGTTACAAAAGAAACAGGAATTGCTTTGATATGGTGTGGTATTTCATTGCTCTAATAAAGCAAACTCTGTAAGCTCCTTCTTCTTTTATTTATTTTATTTTTACTTGTGTGTCATTACTACTCCTGTCAGCAAACACAACCTAGGTTAGGTGCCTAACTTGTTCTTTGCCTGAAGCTGGTTCTGCAGTTCACAGGTAAACCTCCATTTTTTCATGTGTTCCCTTCTCAATCAGAATTTTGCCTGATTGGGGAATACAGAACAACATTTGTTGTTCACCATTTGTCGGCTAGCCCTGGTATGGGCACTGGCCCCATCCTGCTGCCAACACCAGTGGCTGGCAACACACCTCTGAAGCCAATTTCCCCTGACTAACATATCCCATGTGGGTTATGTCCACCTGCATCATTTAGAATGTGCTGACATCACCACTTTGCCATTTTAGTCATTTCTCAGGTACCTATTTTCTGACAAGGGGCTGCCAAGGTGATTTACAAGTGCAAATACTCCAGGGTGCTCTTAAACCTCTCCATCAGTTGAGAATGGTGTTTCTCAAACTCAGAGGATGCCATAACTTTTCAAGAAGAAAGAATCCATGGACCGCCCTAGTATCAATCCAAATGTTCTACTCCCTGGCTACATTTGAATTAACTAACTGTATCTTTTTCAACCTTGGTTGCTCATTTAAGAATACATAAGTATGTACTGGGTTGGGAGCCTTTTTTTGTAGCCATTTCACAGATTAATCGTGCTGCTTTACAAAACTATGAAAAACTTTACTTTCCCTCTAAACTTCTCCTCTTCCAGGCTGGAAACCTCCAGTGCTAATCCATGCTTTATTTTAAGGACACCACATGAGTCACAAATTACACTGAAAATTACCCATCAGGGTCCTTTTAGCTTGCAAACGTCTGGATAAAGTGTGGGCTAACATGCCACATCCCACAGGGAGTCACTGTGTTACTCCAGAGGAAAAATCAAGCTATATTAGCACCTCTTCCCAATTCTGCATCTCCGTGGAGGAGGATTTTAACCTCCTGGCCTCCACATGGGCCCCACTGATGGGAGCTGCAAGTACAATCCCCACTCTCCATAGAGCATTACCTCTCTCCTCCTTTAATCCTAGTTATAGACACAGCATTTCAGGAAAAGATAATACAGGAGGAGGTGTTGAAGAGCATCACTTAAAAAGTAAGTACACACAGGACTTCAAAAGGTCTCCAATACTGGCCTAAACTGCTTAAGTAAAAATAAGGACCTATTGAAATCTCTGAAAAATATCCCATATGAAAAAATTAACACCAGAAGGATGTTAGGGGAACTGCTCCATGGCACTACAAAGGAAGAAACACTCTTGCTGGCTCGGCTGCTCAGGGCAATTGCTGTTTTATATAAACATCTCCCATCAAGTGCAATGCGTTCAGTGAACTCCCACGCTTAAGGTGCAGAGAAATGTTCACGCTTGGTGGATCACAAAAATGCATCCACTCAAACCTGGAGTGAAGATAAAGAAGGGTACATGCGTATGTGTGTGTGTACAGGCAGAGGGAAACACTTTTTGTTGGCCAGACCCAGCTGAGTTATTGTTCAGTGCGAATCTGGTGTGCTCCCATTACAATAGTTAGAAATTAATTTAAACTTAAAAGCCTACCTATGTTGAAGTCGCTTGGTAAGATAAGGGGAGATTACAACACAGTATGTAAGGGTTGACAGTAAAAGCAGAGCTTAGAAGAAACAGCACAAGGAAAAAGAGTCAAGAATAGAGGACAGCAGAAAGGAACTAAAATCTGCAAAATATGTGCAGTAAAACCTTTAGTGAAATGACATTGTTGCCAAAATTTTTTTTAGATGGAGCTGATTTATGACATGCAGCTGCTTTTATTTAACAGTGCATGTCTGGTTACCTCTCCTTCAATTTTTAGCTGCATTTAAATGTCTGTAAAATATGAAGCTTATCTACTGTACAATGCAATAAATATGTGTGTGCATAGCCCACAGGAGTTTTGTAGGAGACTGGTTTCAATGAGAGGACTATGTTTTTCTTAAAGCCAAGGACGACTGTATTGTATATACCCTACCTTTTAATATGAACTGTGAGGATAAGTATATGGAGGAACAAAGCGGTTGCATGATTTAATCATTGGACTTCACCATTTCATTCCTTCAGCACTTACTGTTTTTCTCTGAGTCTAAGCCAACTTTCTTTCTACTCAGTGCAAGGTCTCCCACTGATTTCAAGGTGAACTGGATAAAGAAGGACAAAGCCAGTTCATAAATTGGGATCCAACCTGCCTGTACTTAAATTTAAAGGCCAGCCATGCCGTGGGAAAAGCCTCCTGTTGACTTCAGTGCAGGGTGGAGCAGATGCAGATTAAACATGCTGTCTGTGACAACAAACACCCTGTTCTTGTCCACGTCTGCATGTGCAGGACAGAAGATACAACCTCCGGTTTTAGTGTTTAGTTTAAGCACACCTAAGACACCCTCCACAGCTCCTGCTAATATCAAGGCGGATATTGCAGGATTAAGCAAGTGCAGGAGTGGAAGAGCCTTAAATTAATATTGGAATTTCAGCTCTGCCCAAAGCACACTGCATGTCTGACACTTTCAGGGCTGAGATCTTGGATAAAAAGAATACGCAAGCCACCTTCTTGTGTTTTACCAGGTCTCTTGAGTTCCTTCCTTAGCAGTCTCCATTTGGCTGCTATTACTAAATGCCTGAGTAAATTCCAATAAAGCTGAGTGAAGATCTTCATTTTATCACAAATATTGGTAAGAATGAAACCTGCATTATTTTTTTTTCCTGTGCACTGTTTTCCATGCAGCTCACGGGCAATGACTCTTTTGACATAAATGCTCCACAGCAATATGAATGTCAAGAAAGTATTATGGGATTACTTACAGACAGTCTACATTCTGACTGAATTGTATTGGTTGAAACAGGTAGAAGAGGAAGACAAAGGAAACAAAATAAAGTGGGTTCATTACTGTTGTGGTTTAAACCCAGCCACACAGCTCGTTCACTCACTCAAACCCCCCTTTCTTGCCCTCCCCCGAACCCCCAGAGCACTCGTCCTTCTGGCTAACTCTCAGTTACCTCCTGGGCATGACGTGCTGTGGTATGGAATACCTCTTTGGTCAGTTTGGGTCAGAAGTCCTGTCCCTGCTTCCTCCCGGCCTCCCCTTCTCCCTGGCAGAGCATGAGGCTCACAAAGTCCTTGGTCAGTCTAAACATTTGAGCAATAACTAAAAACACTGCTGTTATCAGTTCTGTTCCCAAGCCGAAACTCAAAAACACAGTGCTTGCACCAGCTACTAAGAAGGAGAAAAAAT
>JBCJKH010008666.1:0-18427 GCA_039877255.1 Loriculus beryllinus | reverse complement strand
AGAGCTCAATGTCCAAGTGTACAATAGTGATGAGTGGTGTTCTGCAGGGTTCAGCATCAGGACCGGTGCTGTTCAGCATCTCTGTCAGTGAGTTGGACAGCAGGATTGAGTGCACCCTCAGGAAGTTTGCCGATGACACTGATCTTACCTATCCTAGTTCAGTCTAATGCATTTACAGAGGTTGCATTTTGGCTCAAACACAGAACTACCCAGGCACAGAATCTATTCTGTCCACCCTATCAGAAGGTCAGAAATTTAAAAAAGCATCTTCAAACTTGGCAGGCATTTGCTAACTGTACATGACACAGAGCCCCAAGTCATTCTGTACAAGAAACCACAGAAGTCACATCTTGAGCTGTATCACCAATACTATTAAACAGCAATAATTCTCTAGTGAACCCAAGCATCTTTGTTTTACAAGCTTCACCTCGTATTTCTGAAAAAACTCCTCCTGGATTAACATATCACACTGAACAGCCACTCTCAAAGTTGGGGTTTCTTTTATAATTCTTTCATTAATTATGAAAAAATAGATCAATGATTTGAACTGACATACAGTGACCCATGCAAGATGGGCTATAAGACAGCTAAGAAATCCTGCACTCAGCAGCATACAGTCTGAAAAATAAATGTTTGCTATATAGATCCTAGTAGGAAATAAAGGTGGAAATTTGAAGGAAAATGCAGGCTAAGCCTCTAAAAGTCAGCTAACTGTACTGTAAAGCCATAGACAGAGGTTGTATTTGCCATTCAGACCACTAAATTATACAAATCCAAACAGCTAAACTATAATTTAAATCTTATAAACATAATTTAAAAAAAGAAGTCAGAAATATTTTTCTATAATACTGAGGACAGTAAATAACAGAAAAGCAGAAAAAAAAATCAAGACAAAAAAGGTACTTTACAACAACTTCTACCAAAATTTTACTTCAATGATGGCTTCAAACTTGTACCAAGATCATGCTCCAATATCCACCTCTAATCTGAAGAAAATCTGCACAGCTGTTCAGGTTTACTGTCTTATCCGTGTGACTGTGCAGGTTAAAGCATCCTGAAGGCATTGCTCCAACAGTTTACTTCACCAGGCTTGTGGATTTTTAACAGATATTTTCAGTATGCATTGGCATCTCGTGTTGTCAAAGCTCCCCCCTTTCTTTAGCTGAAAGGGAGCACTGAAGCCATAAACTGGAGACCTCTCAAAGTGTGATATTACTTCCCTGACAAAATGTATGTAAAGTTCCTGTAAGATAATACTATTACTATTCCTATTCCTAGGAGTCTGGGGATAATGAAGTTTGCTTATAGCATCCAATGTTTTCTCCCTCCTCCAGAGCATTTTCAAGTTAACCTAAATGCTAGTCTAAGCAAGAATATTACTATAGCATTCAGATTCACTAGGCACACGAAATGAGGCATTATTAAGCCAAGAACTGCTTAATACATCTATGTTCTAATCCCATACAGAATGAAAAAAAGTATTTGACCATTACAGCCACATGAGAACCTTATGATTAACTCATGAAATTAAAGACAGATCACAGCTGGTAAACCAAAACTGAAATCACTTCGCAGAAACTATCTATTAGAGACCTTATCTTTCCATTATGAACAGCTTTACTGAATAATACAAGAGAAAAATCCCAGTGAAAGTTGACACTACCACTGGAAAGATTTCAAGTGTAGCGGCTGGTGGTCCTGCCCACAAAGACTACAGGGCTACATCTAGTCTACCAACAGTCTGCCAAACAGAAGCCAGAACAAGCAAAAGCAGCTGCTTTATTTTAAGTTACAGAGGGAAAGAAATTGGAAGGATGCAGATACTAGAATATGGACTGCATATACTTTTGGACTTAAAAAGGGGGGTGATGAAAGGAAGGAAAAAATACTCAATTCCCAAGGATATAACAGAATATTATTACTTCAACATACAGTATGGCACATTTAATGTTACTGTTTAGTTTTCTTAAGCTAGTAAAATAATGGTATTATTAGGCACTAGCGGCACTGTTTTCAATACTAATTTGTTCGTGTCAACTCACAGTCATAACAACTGGACAGCAAGTGGCCTTCAGATAGCTGTCTTTCAAAACGAAGTATTTTAGATGGTTCCCCTTTAGCTAGAGAACTACAATAATACTTCAAAATAGGGCATTAAATTTGATTCTAGAATGCCAAACATGACAATTAAGGCTTTCAAACCTCTGAGAGATGGGTCTAGGCAACGTTTAATTAGAGCTTGAGGCATCCTCAGTGTACATTCTAACTATTAATGGTTAAAAATTTAAGTGTTCTGCAGATTATCAGATGTCAAAGCATAATGCAAACTCCTCCTAATTTAAGCATGTAGCACAACATTTCTGGAAATAATCTGACAAAGCTGGCCCACAAAACTCACTACAGACACAAAAGCATTGGTTACAGGTAACCATTATTTCCATCTGCGAAATAGTGACTAAAAGTTTGTCAATCTGCAAAAGTTAAGCGCTACAATTAATGGCTTCACACTAATTCAAATTCCTCCAACTAAATTCATGTAAGTACAGTATTACTACACATACACTCCAATACAATAAATAAATCATATCAGTGATGGAGGAAAAGAAAAAAAAAAGAAAAAAAAAAGATAAATTCTAGACAAATTCACTGTTTATAAAACAGTTTGGGGGTTTGGCCAGCATAGCTTAGTATTCATTCTCAAATACGCCAGTCAAACACGTAGCACTTAGATAAAAGAACTGTTACCTCAGAGAGCAATCCTTCAGAGGCTATACTGCAACAGTTTACTGAAGTCAAAACAGTTGTGATACAGGCTTGAAACACAAGCTAAGAGAAGTAAAAGCACTTCAGACTAATGCCACTATCTACAGCTCAGAAAGAGCCTCCAGATAACAATCATCTTGCAAACTGTCAACTGCAGATATTTTGCTCTCTACCATAGCAAGAAACATTTAACAGTTTAACAGTGTCATTTTAAAGCAGCTTTTCAGTCTTTCCTCTTCAGCCTTTCCCTGAGCCAGTCCTAACTGCTCTATATAAGCTTCACAACAAATTGTTAACCAAGTTAAACACTTTATCTATACTCCTGCAGTCTGCATTAGCCCTTCACTATTACCTTCACAAGTGTCACTGGAAGGAAGGGGTTACAAAAAAAAAACCAACCCACCCTTCAGAAAACTGCAGACTATTTTGTGTCTTGTCAGTACAGCCCAGATAGAATTAAGAATTTATCTACATGATAAAACTCAAGGTGGTAAGTATATCCATCCATTAAACACTTGAAACAAGTCTCCAAGACTTTCAAATACCTTCACAACCACAGATTGACAGCTGATCTGTACTACTGATCTAGGTACAGTACCTCTACAGACTAGCAAATCCAGTCCAATGTAACTGTTGTCTACAAGGCAGAGAAGAAACAAAAGCTCAACAAGAAATTAAGGGATTTCCAGGTGGGGAAAGGAATTTAAAAGAATCCACAACACCCTTTCTGAAGAGGGACAAAACAGACTTACAGAGTGACACATCCAGCACACCTGAGACATGTGGACTATGCGAATACCTCCAGCACAGAAAAAGAGTATCTTCCCAGCTGCAGGATGGGACCAGGTACCTTTGAAAAAAGTCCTGCTCTTTTTACTGTGGTATGTACATTAACCAATTTGCCTGGCATCTCTTTCACAATAATAGTGATGTTTGATTCTGGTATAAATAAACATTTAAATGCAGAACACTTTGTAGTAGAATTCAACTAATCATAGTACTAAGCCTTTCTTTGGTATCAAAACCACTGAAACAGATCAGACTGTATGCATGCACCTAGACAAAGGAGAATAAAGCACACAAGGTAAACTTGCTTAAAGCAAGCACCAAAAAAAAAAAAATCTAATAGCCTTCTGAAAAATAACTGGACTAGAGAAAAAGTTCAGCAGCAAATGTAACGTGTGGTTTTTAGTTCTCCTTAACAAATGAAAGCACACATCACATCTGTGAATGATATCAAGACTGGAAGGATTATTTTGCAATATGCAGCACAATCAGAAATAAAAACGCTAATAAATACAACAAAAATCAGTGAAAATGGTACGTAATATTTCTAAACAACAAAAAATATCAAAGTATGGATAAAAATGGAGAAAAGTAGCAATATGATAAGAAACAATCCATGTAAGTCTAAGCAGAATTAAAAAAAGGCAACATTAGCAAGAATATTAGACACAGCAAGCAGTAACTGCCCCTTACTCTCCACTGACCTCAGAGTGGAAGTACTATAGATCTAGTTTACCACAAATGCAAGCTAAGAGAAGCCAACAGAAGCGTAATCAAACATTTGGAATTCATCACCTCAGAAGAAAGGTTAAAAGAACCTTAAGAAAAGTGAGAAGACAAATTAACAAGTTTTCAAATATGTAAAAGCTGAAGACAATAATCGACTAATCTCTATGTCCTCTATGTCCACCATAAATACCTGCACGCAGGCTGTTTGGTTGTGAGGTTTTTTGTTGGTTGCTTTTTTTGTTTGGCAGTTTGTTTTGTTTCCCTTGAACAAGAAGTTTAGTTAGATACTGGGGGGGAGCAGAGGGGTGAACTAAGCACCAAAACAACTTATTTAAGGAGGTTGTGGAATTCTTGTTACTACTGCAAGTTTAAGAACTGGTCGTGAAGATGTAGGTATATTTCCCTCTGCTTCAGGGCAAGTGTACTATCAGAGATCCTTGCAAATCTCAGCATTTTTATAGCTCATATCTGCTATTAAAAGGTGCATCTTTTTCAGGGCCCTGACATAGCTTAGTGATGTCTAAATATACATTAATATAAACTCACCTTCCCAGAAAATTTGTTGGTTTGCTCCATGGATTCCAGCTTCCTATCCAGAAGTGTCTCGCACTACCCTTCTCAGAGCAATATACTAAGCACAGTGACAAATGCCACCCATTATCATTCTGTTGCTGCAACAAGATCCTAGCTGAACTAGGATAACTAGAATAAAAATCCCCACCAAGGATAACACCTCTCAACTGGACAAAGATTCCAGTATCAAGCCAGAAATAAAAAAGGTAATTTAAAGAACTGCAAAGGAAGCAACCCTACCTGTCATCAGTATTTTTACTCATAAACAGGGGCTGCCAGTTTGCTAATTCTTAATAAAAGAAGTTGAAATACGAGATTACTTTCATCTTAGTACAAATATAATTGCTTTCAAGCAGTTTGCTCAATGTAAGGTTAAAAAGACTGTCAACAGATTCTGCCCTTCATGCCTCTGCCAACCTGAGCTTATCACCTACATGCGTTTCTACTCCAACGCCATTACAATATGCTATAATATTTACAATTATTGACTGCTGCTTTAGGTAGCTGCAGGGGGTGTGTGTGCACATTTAATTTTTGAATTATTACCTTATAACCCTACTCCATAAAGAAGCAAACTCCTGAAAGAATGAAAAGGGCTTCCTTTAACACCTATAACTCTCAATCAAAATTAAGTCAACAATCCCATGCAAACAGATCCTCTAAATATGACTTAAAGCTGAAGTAAAGGCTTTATTGGGGAGAGACCTCATAAGGCAAGGGATCTGACCTGACAGCTCAGGCCACTGAAGGGGGTAGCTTTGTTCCTTCTGCTCATCCAACACCAGCCCTTTCTTTGCTCTCACTGTGCCTGCTAATATCTGGTCCGAAGATGAGGCAGCTCAACCCACCAAATGAAAAGAAAATCTACCCAGAAAAAGTGCAAGCACTTTGCTGCTGGTTTAGCAAGCTGAACTAGCTCAACCAGAGGCTGAGCACGGCCAAACATGACAAGGAGATAGGAGCACACTGCCAAGAGGATACTATACTGCTAAACCATCATTTCAGGCTGTGACTAGATCATTTGAGTTTATGAAAATTTACTCCTTCTGTTTAACAAGAGATCACTGTACACACCTAACCTTTGAACCAAAGTTAAGGAGGACTGAAAGGGAAATCCCGCTGACAGTGTAGTTGAGAATAACTAAATACATATGTAAGTAGGTAAAGCAACCAGATATTCCATCACAATTTAATCTCTTCTCATTAGACTACAGGTTTTTAGGTATTTTTTTTTCTATGGATGCAAGTCAAAAAGCAGCAGTTTTCTGGAGGCCTGCATTGCCTTATTAACACAAAGATAGCTGCCTAGGTTTTATTATAAAAACAACAACGCACTGGCTCATAATTGATGTGCTTGCTATGACAAAGAAACCATGGGAACATGGTGATGTTTCATAGTAATGGTAAAGTTCAGTGGTAACATGGAAGCATGAAAAAGCAAAAGCTCAGCTTCCTTTTTAAAGAGGCAAATAACAAAGTTGGGAGAAAATACCTTTTTGCTTCAAAACAAAAGGCAGCCTGAACTGCTGTCCAAAGCTCTCTCTTGTCTCTCTGCCAAACTATTACCACTGTTTATTACTACTCCAATCTCCACACCACTGTCCTAGACATTAGACATAACTTTTGAACCAAGTTTTGTGGACGAAGGATCAAGGTTAGGGGAACATCACCAGAAATATTTTTCTTTATATGGGTTAAATATCCTAAGTAGAACACATACATTAGCAGTCTACTTTGAAAGATGACTTACAAACTAACATTGCAGATGCAATGTATTTAGAGTTTAAGGGAAACTAGAAGAATCTTAGCACTATTGATTTCGAGATGTGTCCTTTCAAGTGGTGTCTTTGATTCAATATTATAATATTTATTCTTAAGTGTTGTTCGTGGCTTAAGTGTGACTCTTACTTCATGTGTAGTGATCTGCAACGGATTACCAATACAAGAATTATCTCAATATCCAACAGATACAATCACTTCAAATAAAGTCTTGGTGGTTCTTTCACTCATTTTATTAAAAATATAACATTTTCTTAGCAAGAAAAAAAGCAGATCTTAAAAATGGCAAAAAAAAAAAAGTAAATCATATCTACCTGATACATACACACAACACAGCTTCACCAAATTCAACTCATATTCTAGTATGACTTTGCGAAATTGACAATTATAGTCTTAAAGTAATTAGGGAAGTTTTTTTAAGGGATACTTAGATAATTATGATCCAACAGTTAAAGCTTGAGTTATTAGTATATGTATTGTGCAGTGGATCCCAAAGACCTTGGTCTTCAACAGATGAAATCCCTCTCTCTTCCTGCCTCCAAGACCAAGATGGCATGCAGAGTTTAGAGTTTGTCCTTAAAAGGCAGAATTACATACTGTCAATGCAGATAATAACAGCTCTCTTCCTTTTATGATAGCCACAAGATATCGTTTGATTCTGAAAAGCTCAAATAATCAGTTTGAAAGACTGTCAGCCTGTTTCTATGTCAACTTTGTACACAGAAAAAGCAATGACTTGCGACTGAATAGTTTCAAAATAAATTCTAAAGCTGCAAGTATTACAAGCTTAAGACAGACCACCTTCCCCATTCTCATTTAAAGCATTTTTCTTCATTGCATTTCAATCTATTTCAGGTATTTCTCTAGGTTCGCTTTACTAATGTATTACATACACATACAGAACACACACTGTATTTTAAATTGCTATCATTGTAAAAGGCTACTGAAATTAATTCTGTTCTCAAAATGTGTATGTTTTATACTTCTTGGAGAAAAAAATATTCAACACTAACAGGTACTCTTCAAAGCTCTCAATTTAACAATGTGACAAACTAAAATTATCTCAGTTACTGTGTATCCCACCAACAGCTTTAGCATCTTAAAAAGATAAAAAAATTAAATACTCAAAATGATTTTATAATTTGAAAAAGTTATTCAGTTCCTTATTTTTTAATGAAATTCCAGGCTTTAGTTTTTATTTTTTAGAAGTGTAGCAAGAGATGACTAAGATAACTTGCAAGAATCACATGTATCATTACTAAACTACATAAAGGCCTGCTCTGCAATCTTAGTGAGAGAACTCTTCAGTTACTCTGTACGGAAAAAACAGACATATCAGAATCCAAACCTGGTAATAATTTAGGATATAGATTTTCAGAGAAAACTGCCAGCCAGAATACTCTGTAAATAGTAAACATAGCAGCTGCTGATAAACAGCAAATACTGTTTGGTAAAAAAAACAGCATGCTGAAAGAAACTATTAAGTACTACTTAAAACAAAACTAGACTATTAAAATTCATTAAAGGATGAAACTAAACTCTATACGCACACTTTCCCATATAATTATACAAGACATATCAGATCTATTAAGTCACCGTCAACAAATAACCACATAGCCTTTATTCTCCAGTTGGTGCTTACACTTTATATTGAAGAGTGAGATGGGCACTAGTTAGAACACCATAGATTCAGATATAATTCCTTGCTCATGCACAAGCTTCCTGCACATCCTTGTGTATGTCACTAGTTCTCTGCGCCTTCAGCCCATATTGAATGGTGGGCTAAGAGCAAAAAGATTTCAAAGTACTCTCATTCTGGCAGCACAGTCCTAGGTATGTAAGGTAACGAACATCCACTTTTGGAAACATAAAACAGAAAACTGACAACCATTGTACCTGCATTTACATATATCAGGAGTGACACAGGTTCACTCAGCATGACAAACTCTGAATCCTCCTCTAAATCCCATAAAATCAAGGACCTTAAGAAACAACAAGTAGAAAGTGTCTGTTCATAAATGTGGTGACCCAAAAGATCAAATCCATGCTCTGTTAGTCCTGCATCAAATAACGACACGTAAAGAGTCTCTACCAAGTGCAGCAATGGTTCTTGCCCGTAAAAGCAACTTTACCCATGTTAATGATCTGACACTTAAAACTCAGCTCATCCCACTGCTTCCATTTAAAAACAACCCTAAAACCAGTTCATACTTCAAAGTCACAGTGAAGGCCTAAAATTACAGTTAATATTGTAGCCATTCAATCAAAACTAGAAAGATTCTGGAAGCAGGGATCGACACCCCCATAGTTACGGCAGGCATCAGTATTCAGCAAACTCAGCCCTAAAGCAGCAGGTGGAGGCCCAGGGTTGCCTTGCCAATGGAAAGCCAACCTTCACTCCTGCACGCCAAGGAGGACCCAAACAATCCCATCCCTCCAAAGGCTCGCACACACAAACAACCGTTGCTGACACCGTACTTGACGTGGCCCGCTAGTACTGAGCCAGCGCCGGTCCCGTCACACAGCCCTCCAAGCCAGGCCTTCGCTGCCCCTGCCCTAGCCGCTACGCCGCAGGCCAGTTAATCGGGAGAGCGGCTCAAATCTGACCCACAACCGAGCCGGCACCGAAAAGCTGCCAGGCGCAAGGCCGCCGGGGGGCAAGGGGGCCGGAGGAGAGACGGCCCGACTGGGCGGCCTCGGCCCCCCGCCCACGGTGCAGCTCCTGCGGCGGGGCTCCCACGCTCCCCGGCAGCCGTCGGCCCCGCGGCGGGCGGGCGGCGCGCAGTCCCCGCCATTCCCTCCCCCTCAGCCCAGAGACCGAGCCCCGGTACCTTGCGGACCCCCTTGTAGATGTAGAAGTAGAGCTCTCGGCCTACATTGAAGCAGAGCCGGTCCCCGTTGCCGCTCTGGTCGTTGACGTTAACGAAGGAAACGCGGACCGGGTTGGAGCCCTGCGAATTGAAGGGCACCCGGTTAGGTCGGCTGTACTCCGAATGGGTCAGCAGCTTGTACAGCCCCTCCCGGGTGGTGAACTGGGTCTTAATCTCGTTCATCTCCTTCCCTCCTCCCTCCGCCGCCATCTTGGAAAGGAGCATTCATCCTGCCCCAGTGCCCGGATGTAGCCCCACTGCGCAACCGCCGCCGCCGCCGGCGCTCGCACGGCTGTGCGCGGAGGCGGCTACGCAAACGACGTAAGGGGGAGGAGCGGCGGCGCCTGTTTACTGCGGGTGTGCGCGCACGGCGGGCAGGGTCGCTTGCCCTTGGGTGGGACATGGCGGGGGAGCGCGGGGCACCCGGTGGCGCGGGCCGTTCGCTGTGGCGTTGGGATCACTCGCTGTGGCGTTGGGATCACTCGCTGTGGCGTTGGGATCACTCGCTGTGGCGGTGGGATCACTCGCTGTGGCGGTGGGATCACTCGCTGTGGCGTTGGGGGCCACTCGCTGTGGCGTTGGGGGCCACTCGCTGTGGCGGTGGGATCACTCGCTGTGGCGGTGGGGGCCACTCGCTGTGGTGGTGGGGGTCACTCGCTGTGGTGATGGGGCGCGGAGGGGCAGCGGGGGACAGCGAGAGCCGGGCTCGGGCTCTGGGTTGAGGGTGTGAGGAGGGGCTCTGGGCGCTCACAGGGACCCGTTGCGGTGCGTGGGGTGAGGGCGTATCTGGCACCGCCTGAGGGGCCGCGCTGGAGTCGGAGGTGTCCGCCTGTGCTGGGGCAGAGCCGCTTAATGCGAGGCTCATGGTTCCCAGGTGAGGGTGAGGCGCCGTCGCCCTCGCTGTGTTCAGGGCTGGTTTGTCCACACGTTCCTGCCGGAGCAAGCCTGGTCCGGTGGGGCTGCTAAACCCCGTTGGTAAATCAGTTGAGACAGCAAATACAAGTGTGTAGCTGTGCTTTGACGCTTCATGTCAAGCCCACGCTGCCCCTGAAGAAGACAGCATAGGCATTCCTCCAGCTCTGCACCATCGCCAGCTGCACGCAGAGCCAGGCTGAGGAGGTGACCTGAAACGGTAACCTGAAAAACTGGTTGTCAGATAACTCAGCTCATTGTTCTGATCAGCGTGCAACTGTACACACAGTGAACCACATCAACGTCAGGTGGAAGTTGTGTAGGGTTGGAAAGATTGTTTTCACTGAGCAAAGGCAAGACTCTTTCTTTTGGCAGCGGTGTCAGCTTAAAGAGCTTGACTAACGAGAGCCTCATGGTTGACTCAAACTAATCTAAGACTGATCTCCATCTGTAAGAAGTGGTTTGACTCCTATCTTCAGGTACATATCTCCATTACCTCCCTTGTATCAGTTCTAGTAACCATGGAACCAAAGGGTGAGTCAGATCCACTTGAAAACTAACACACACAAAGAAATTAGAGGTTCTTGGGCAAGCAAACTGTTGATCAGCAGCCAGACCGATGCAACTCATCATGGAATTGCTAGGGTCAAAATAAAGAGGGACTTGGGAACGTGCAAACAGGGGAAGACAAGCAGCACAGAGTTAGATCACCATATTAATGGTAAAAGCATGCTTTAAAGGTATAGTTTCATGCTGTAGCTGTGTTGCTGCAATGCAGCTGCTACCAAACACAAAGCATTGTCTTGCTCTTTACTTTCTTGACTGTGACTATCTGCTGCTGCTACTTCCCTCCCAAGCAGCAGTGCTCCTCTGGCCCATAATGAGCCATTTCTGAAAGATAAATGGATAGAGAATTAAACTCCCTGAAATGTGAATTTAATAGAGTTAAATGAAAAACATGGACTGTGTAAGTGTGGGGACAGGAATGTACAACAGAGCTGGAGGGAAGCAGGACCTCCTCTTCTTTCCACTACGTCAGCTCAACCACAGAAGTCCATTCAGACTCCAGAGGGTTAAAGGGATTTCAAATCGTTTCAAATTTATTTAATTCAAAGAGATTTAGTTTGCAGCTTAATACTCTCTTGCTGCTGACCATCAAAATAGTAGTACAAGGTAGCTGAGAGACGTGCAACAGCCAAAGTTCTCCAGGTTAATTAATGCAGAGTAGAGTATGTATCTGAGTAAATACCTGTACAAGTACAAGCTAATCAAACTTCCAAAAGGTGGTCAGGTATTGAAGCTTTGCTTGAAATTCTTAATAATAAAACCAATCAATATTAGCCAATAGATTTTGTCAAGTTATCAGCCAGCCTCGCTAGATGGTATCGATAATCTAAAAGCACATAAAGTAGGTGAGCAGACCTGCAATTATATTAAAAATCGGACTGAGCATGGTTCTTGCATGTGGAAATTTCATGAATGGACTTCCAGAGAGAAGGCAAGAATGTTTTCAGTCACCATAAGAAGAGCAGGAAGTGCAAGAATCTCTTCATAATCATAATAAGATACTTTTTAAAAAATATTACTCTAAGCAGGCATACTCACTGTATCTTATTCATTACACACTGACAACATTGGATAGATCACTTTGAAGAACAAAGCAGGCAACTTTGTTAGAGGAACCATGTGGAATGCAAATTGTACCGTAACCACAGCAGGCCCTCTTGTCACTGATGGAATGAGTGTAATCCAAAGAATAAACAAAGCTAACAAGTACCTGGTTATCAGCAGTATATGATGGTGCAGAAAGTCGAAGAATTGATGTAGTGTTTAACATTTACCAAGAAACATCAATAGAAGCTGCTGAGAGATTCCACTGAGAGAGAATCCAACACAAACATTCATTTGAAAAACACAGCTGCAAGTCACAAGAACACTATTGTACAGCACCACCAACAATAGTCATCAAACACTTAGTCAAAGAATGGGAAAAGGAGATTACAGAGATAAGCCTTCTGAAAAAATTCTCTGTACCACTCGTAAATTCTTCTGTTTCAAGCTAACCAAAGATGATAGTTCTGAAATGGTCCCATGAGGACACTGCTACATATGCTGTTTTCTATGCACTGTGTAACCGCTAAATACAGGTCAGTCAGTATCATGCTGCATCATGCCTTTGCTTCTCATAAATGTTTTGGCAAATTGAAGAACAGACATGAGAAAAATTCACTCATTAATGCATGAGTGAACAATAAAACATTAATAAAGCAGTGTGGTCCTTTGAGATTGACATATGCGGGGCATAAACTGGTCCTGCAGCTTTTCAGGACGCAGTGTTGTGTTTTTGCTGGCCACAAGGAAACTACAGCCTTAAAACTTATGCAATACAGTACAGTTATCAACAAAACTTTTCACTGCTTTGATTTGAATGCTGTTGCTTGCTGAAAAGTGCAACAACTGATCTTAGTGATGCTTTTACCAGAGAGCATGATGACTACACCCATATTCCATCACGCAAACAGTTCTGGTGTGCACTGCCTGCAGACTGTAATATAGAAACCAGCAGACCATCTTTGCAGTTTCTGTCAACTATAGGTAAGCCTGACAAGACTTGCTTGGACTTCTGATGCCAAAACCAGTTTAGGCATTTAGTGTGTGACTGGCTTAAGAGTCCTAAGAGTCAAAAACTTCTCAATGTGTCAAATTTTAACAAATCATGAATATGTGTGAATTACTAACAGGCAGAGGCATAGAAAGATGCGTAAGTGACACATCTGAACTACTCAAAAGATTGACGCTGATGAGAGGAATGGCATGCAAGTTCCATTTAGTGTGGGGAGAAGAAAAATAATTAGTGTTGGAAATCTGTTCCCAATGACTTACATGGATTTTAAAGTACTCCTAACTTGCTTTCATCATGAGAAAATATTGTTTATGGCTTAGTTTCGTAGCACTTTATTTGCGTTAAGTATCTTTTCTTAACCACGACATACATTTAACACTAAATACATGAGATAATGCATTATGGTGTGTATTACAAAATGAAAGGCTTTTACCAAGTTTGTGCTATGCTAGAATACATTGCATGTTGTTTGTATTCTCATCCCTCCTCCAGAGCAAGAGCGTGTGAAACATCTTGTTTTCGTAGTTAGGGAGGGTTATTACATAAAAATAAGTGGGTATTTTTAAAAAACAGACATTTGGATTGAAGAAGACAAGGTAAAAGAAGTCTGCTCTGCAGTTGGGTTTGGATAACGGTGAATTCTGTTGTGGTTTTGGAAGGCTTCATTTTGGTGTTTGCACTCAGCTCTCCAAGTTGCCTCTGGAACAACCACGCCTCCATAGTAAAAGTGCTGTTCTTGTCAATACAGTGCTTATCTTGAAGCTGTAGCTGTCCTGGAAATTATGTTCTCTGAAGATAAGACTGAGATAATTAATCTAAGTTTTATGGAAAGCCAGAGAGATTGGTTATGATATGTCTGCAAATAGCTTGTGTTTCTAAGATGTACTACAGCATTAGGTACTTCTCAAAACTCCCTATATATGGAAGACATCCATACACAGTGTTGCTGTAATCCATATGAGGAATGAGAAACCTACGAATTAGTAAGGTCTGACTGTTGGCCAGCAGCAATGATTGAGTTTCTTACAGAACTGGAATTTCTAGCCAGTGATACTTATCAGTGCTGCAGTGTGAGAATGTAATGCCATTGAGAAGGTTGGGAACACTCCTAAACTGCAGTCTTCAGTAGACTCTAACGTATTTTTAACTTAAGCAACAAAAGATTCAGTACATAAATGTTTCAAAATTATTTTATCTTCTATCAGATCAGCTATTTAACTGAGCTGGTTTTCATTGGGAAGCTTGTGGTTATCATGTTATGATAATACATGGTTACTGATAGCTGTTGTAGGTCAGCCAAGCAACCTGTACTTGGTGTAGCAGTTAACAGCCATCCATGCGAGCAAAGCTGTTGCCATTGTGTGTTTTAAGACTCCTTAAGCAGAACAGGAGATAAGGAAAGCTGAGAAAGGTGTCCTTGGAAAGGACAGACTTTAACAGCCAAGGAAAGGGAAGCATTACCAGCCTAAAACAAAGACGTAAGATCTAAAAGGTGAATCGAGAGCCTCTGAGCATTTTGCACTTGAGAGGTATGTTTATGATGTCTTAAATTTATCCTAGGTTCCTCAGTCTCCTCCATGTCATCAGCCTAACTGATGATGAGATCCTTCTCTGTTGCTTTGGTGTGTTTCTCAAAGAGAAACTGAAAACTTGTTAGCACATTCTACTTTCCCTTATCACCTTTCTCAATATTATCTCAAAGATGTTGCAGAGAGCTTCAGAATAAGAATGGCTATCTGCTTTCTGTCTAGTCATAGAAGGAGGTTCTCCATCAGTGTAATAAGTACAATTTCAGTTCCATGGCTGGAATGACTGTCTCCAAATTGTTTTGGATGAAGCATTGAAGTTTTAGATAAATGATCTTCTAATGTGATTTTTTCTGAGTCTCGATAAGCTCATTGAAGCACAGGAGCTTTGGATACTGCACAGTATAGGCTGTTCATACAGCACTAATAGAGTCATTGCATGTATAAAGAAAGGAGAGCTTATTTTTCTGAATTATCTGCTGGCTTCATAATGGTCATTATTATGGTGATGCTCATGACTTTGGTTTGTAAGTCAAGAAGGGCACAAGTTAAATTCACAAGTCTTTGCCATCCATCTGGTGTCCAGAACTTACTCATATCTAGGAGCTGGAAGATTAGCGAGTGGAACTGTGAAACTGTTCAGACAAAACTTCCAAATACAAATTTTCCAGCCTTTTTCATTATATCTATTTTGCCATCTACAAGACAAAAGAGAGGTTGTCTGAGGAGAATGGGGATTTATTGATATGATGCATGTATTCTTATCATATGCACATTATAATTTCATCATACAAAAAAATCATTCATCATAAAAACTTACCGCACTCAGTCTAACTGCCTAGCTGGAAGTCTGACTTCCTCCATGTTTAATGAAACTTGTTTATTTTCTCTCTACTCTTTCTCTCGCTCCACATACAAAGTGCATGATGGTATTACTAAAGAAAAGTGTGGTCTGAAGATTACCTATGTAGAGTAGGCTCTTGTGTCCCTGCTTTTCTGGTTTACCTGAAACTATCATCCTTATCCAGCTCATACAATGTAGTCTTCTGTAACATATACTTACCAGTAATCAGGAATGGTGTGACATTCCCTGTCTTTTGCCTCCATCCTTCTATGACCAAGTGCTAGGTATAACATGATTAATGTAACTTCCCAATAGCTGGTCAGTCATTTTTGTTAAATACATCTGATGTCTATTATTTTACTGATTTTTTTCACTGATTTTTTTTTTCATAAGTAGGTATAACTTGCTAACATCAAATATAAGGTAGATACACACTAAATATTGATGTATTTTCATCTGCTTTGATAGCAGTAATGATAGAATTGCTTGTTAACAGAGAGCATTAGTCTGACATCTTTCACAGGCAAGTACTTTCAGTTTTCAGATACTAACTTCCTGATTCAGTCATTTGACACAGAGGAGGACATCTGACAGCTGCACTGGCACGCAGGAATTGCCTTTCTCAAAAAACAGCTAACTAAAACGTTACTGCAATGTCTCAGTTTGTTCAGAGTCTGTACATGAAACTAAATCTGGGAGGTTGAGTTAGGAGACAGGATCAGTCTCTTTATTCATGTACCACATGAAAAGGGAAAGCTGTACACTTTTATATGCTTAAACTAATTTTTTTAAGTTTTATTTGTATTTTTATTTAACCATAGAAACAAGCATAATATCTAGAAATGGAAGACAAACATATATACCCTTCCATTTTTGTGTATGTGAGGTTGTTTAGAGATTGAAAAAAAAAACCTCCAAAAAAAGCAAGACTAATCTAACACACAGATTTCCTGAGACAGCTGTTGATTTCTGGGGGGAATGATGAATGGGTGAATAGTTGAGCATACAGTTCATAGAAAATTTTTGAAACAAAGTTTCTATTATAAATAGTGGACTCACTGAGTGGGTTAACTTCCAAAAAAAAAAAAAAAAGGTTTAAACTCCTATGCCATGTGTATAAATATATGTTGGTCTCTACCTATCAAATATATTTGTTCAGTGTAACTTCTGTAGAGAATATTTATACTTGCTGTATTAGCCCCATCTGGTGAATTCTAACAGCACTGCAAACTACAGAGACTTCATGCTGAACTCTTGTGTTCCAGCTGGTAGGTGGGTAGCAGGGCATACAGAGACCCATATTCCTCCCTTTGCCCACTGCAGCAATAATGCAAGCACCAAGGAGGAAACCTTGTTAGTGTGTTAGTAACATAGTTTCTAAGCTTCTCCTTTGCTTTAATGGATTGATCTTACAAGATAGCGTGCTACTATCTTCATTTGCATTCCAAATCATGAGGAGTACATTACCACACTTCAGCCAAACAGCCCCATTCACAAAGAGCATTTCTGTTTTTCAGTGCTCTTTGAGGAGAGGCCATGTGTGAGGGGCAGAATCAGCTGGTCTTGCAGAACATGTAGCTTTAAAATCCTTTCTGAGGGAGCTGTGGTTCCAGTCTGCATAACTGCAGAGGGATGTCAATCTTCAATGAGTTCATTTCAGAGCAGCTGCTAATGGACATAGTCAGGGGCAACCTGCTCTAGGTGGCCCTGCTTGCGCAGAGGGATTGGATGAGATGACCTCCAGAGGCTCCTTCCAACCTCAAACCTTCTGTGATTCTCTAAGTTTACCCTTATCATTTGTATTTGTGCAATATCAATGTAAGTCAACACCATTTTGAATAGGTAGCATTTTACTTACCTTCTGTAAGGATACATTATAAAAGATCTTTTGAAGTACAGGATCAGGATCATAGTTTCTAAACAACAAATGAGGAGGCTGCTTGCCTCTAACATATGGGTAGCAAACCTAGTCAGCGTTTGGTATGTCAAAGTAATACACCCTCAGCACCTGTCTTGTCTTGCTCCATGCCTAAGAAGTCTTGATCAGTTTCTCTCTACTCTCCCTCTCCTGCTGCATGTTTCCACCAAGTAATGGCTGATTTTTATAAAAAAGCTTGGATTAAATGTTACCTACATAGAGTCAATTCTGCAGAAAGATGAGTGATGACAGTGATTCTTTTACTGACAGACTTAGCTCATGAAGATTAGTTGCTCTGCTAAGGTAAACTGAAATGTGGCTACAGTGTGTTTCTTTCCATCAATTCCCTTTGGAAAATTCAAACAAAATCTTGTCATAATCTTTCTAGTCACCCTAATTCTGTTTCTTGTCTTCTCTCTTTCCCACAGTTGTGACAGAAGACAACTGTGGGCAAAATAAAATCAGCTAACAGTGAGACACAAGGCTCTCAGGGTCTTTATTCAAAACAGATTAGTAAAGTGGGCTGTTTAAGCATGACTTATATTGAAACATTAAATATGAGCATATCTTAAGTAGGAACTCTACATCTTTAGGTGTTTTCAGACTTGGTTACCATTAAATGATCAACAGAAGGCACTCTTCAACACTTCAATAAAATGTATTGCCTTGCAGTATTAGTCTGACTTTAATAGATTGTGAGTCCATATTAGCCTCACCATTATACCAATTAAGCAAATACCTCTTACTTTCCCAGAGAAATTTCAAGCTTATTCTTAAAATTAAATCATTACCTCAGAGTGTACCTATACAGGTGGCCTTTCAGGTAAAGGACAGTGAGAATCTCCAGTCTTTCTTATTTTGCTATTTTGTCATAACTGTAAAATTTAAACTATGGGATGTTCCAGAATGTAAATGAAAAGTTAATTAATGATGATAAATCAAATCTTGTGATGGCTTTTCTTGCTTTATAATACAGTCATAGAATAGTTAAGGTTGGAAAGAACCTTAAGATCATCTAGGTCCAATACACCTGCCATGGGCAGGGACACCTCACACTAAACCATGGCACCCAAGGCTTCGTCCAACCTGGCCTTGAACACTGCC
>JBCJKH010008643.1:13032-23505 GCA_039877255.1 Loriculus beryllinus | reverse complement strand
CCCTGCCCATGGCAGGGGGGTTGGAACTGGATGATCTTAAGGTCCTTTCCAACCCTAACGATTCTATGATTCTGTGACAATCTGCCTCTCTAAAACCTAGTACTTGCACACACAACTGGCAGCTTAGACTCAAAAGTCAGTGGGAGGCCTGTATCCTCAAGCTGTCTTTCCAAAATCAGGTTTCTTATCGTACCACGCTGACACTGATGTGGGCATGTGGGTTGTTGAGAGCACGCAGGGACCTCAAATAGTAGAGCATGGCTGGGTCAGAGTGGGTCCAGCAGCTGACCAGAAGCCGAATTTGTACTCTGTATTCGAAAGCTGCACGTCTCAGAGCGTTGTCAATGGTTGGCCAATATCTAGAGAAAAGCAGGTGGGTGGAAAAAGGGGCAGTTTTGAAATAGTTCAGTAGAAAGCTGCAAGAATAAACCGAGAATACAAATAACATTGTGCACAGGTAGGATCTCGGGTACCTAGTAAGAGGAGCTTCGCTGAAGGTATAAGTAAGTTTTCTGCCTTCTGCACAGCCAGTTCATTTCACACTGCGTTTTGAGACCTCCAGTCTCTGCCAAATTAGGTTGAAAATTATCAAGATGTTTAAAGTTTAGTAAAGCACATGTACAGAGCTACACACACTGCATGGTGCCATCATGCTCATCGCTTTAGGAAACTAAAAATAACAATAACAACTCCAACGTAAAGCCAGATTGTACAACACGAAGTAAAAAGGACAGCACAGAGCCCAGAGGAAAGCCTAAGAACCACTTTGTAGAATATGGCTATCTCAGGAATTGGCATGGACATTATCCCTCCCTATTCCTCCTTGTCCTCTTTAGTATGCCATGTGTCCTCAAGGTAACAGACACAGCTGTGCTCTCATGAACACGGGGCTCTCCATTTCCATGACACTTGTTTTGATAGTAGCTTAGAAATTTTTACCATCCTTGACCCAACTACACAACACTAAGTGCTGGACAATGTACATCCCAAGACTAGTAACTCCAAATGCCCATATGGGACTTTCATCCTGTAGATCCTAACAAGTGCTGCACAGAAGGAAACAAGCATCTTCAGTACAGATTGGAGGACTGACACAGAGAGGTCCAGCGCTCACTTACAGTTCCGTGGGCAATGATTAATTAATTTGCCTAACTTATTCCTTGGGCCTTACGTACAAAGCCCTGAATTCTCTAATTTTCCGTTGCACATTGTCCTATCACAATCAGCAGACTAGCCATGCACTTTCAGGGTCAGGTTGTCTTGCACATCCTGAAAAACTCAGAAAAACGTATTTAGAAATCCTATTTTTCAACAGTTTCCATTTTTTAAGTATATCAGGTTTGAGTTGATTAACACTCAGGCATTAAGATAGCAGCTTTGTTCCTTCTGCCTCAGCTGCTGGAGGAACCTAACCTGAACTAATCAGCCTCAATTCATTGCACTACAGCTGGTTGCTGTGGAGATAGCCTGAGGCCCCGCACAGCTTTCCCTAGGCCTTTCAAACTCTTTCTTTGCATCTGATCAGGCCCTAGATGCCACAAATGGTGGATTAAGTCCTTAGATGAAGAATGAGGAGTATTAACACACTCACTCCTAAGGGGAAAAAAGACTTTCTGTGAACTTATTCTTAGCTAATAGCAGGAGATGAGGAACACAGGGATTCAACTGTACAACACAGAAACCGAAAATCCTCAAAGTTGTTTGATTTATAAAAAGTATCTTCCAAGTGGAAGCTCGTCTTTGAGATTTCATTTCAAAGACAGTGGAATTATCTGTGTCTATCTATTATCCTTCCTGCTAACACATGCCCAGCTGAACAACAGTGGCTTTACGACATCGTGCCACAGGACATGATGCATGGTATAATTTTGGCTAAACAGAAAGATAGAGCTCACCCTATTCCTTACAAGCCATGTTGTATGTAATTATTTTGCCTGAACTTCTTTCTCAGATTATTTAAACAATTGGAAAACTCACAAATGTTATAAGCAGATAATACTCGGGACACTTGGTTGCATGTAAACATCCTGATTCAAGCATATCTAAGAGGATTTGGAGTCGTAGTGGTTGCCCCATGACTGACTAACTTTTTGTGTTACTCAGATATGAGCTGATGTGTGGACTCTGCATAATTCTGCTGTGACCTTAGGCATTGATTCACTACACACAACCTGACCACTCCAGATCACTACTACCACCTTCTTTTTGAGAGCGGCTGCTGCATGCATGCAGCATGCTTTAGGAATTCTGCTGTCCTTAGATGGAACTGTAAAAAAAGGAAAATAAAATCCCAGAAGCTTCTTTTAGAGACTGTTTCAGCTTGCAGAGGTCAGCAAGGACAGTTAAGAATCACCCTTTAAACTATGGGTCAAGTACATGAAACAGGCAACAGAACCAGAAGTCAAGAGTCTTCAGAAGTAAAGAACAGAAAGAAAGGAACAAGAGTGGAAGAGGGGAACAAGAATATTTTCCCTGAAAAGCCTGACATCAGGTATCTTTCTGCTGTTCCCATTCCTCTCTCTATTCACAAAGCTGCTCTGCTATGTTTTGAAGAGAGCAGTGTCCTGATGGTCCCTAGTCTGTCACTTCACAGTTTTCTTGCTGTGTGAAGAGCATGGGAGGCTGATTTAAAACACTAGTGGAGCACATGGACAGTACTGGATACCGTCCTTCCTGTAGCATCAGTATTTGCACAGTCCATGAGCCAGCCAAGAGTGCAGAGCAAAGCCTCAGTTCTCTCCAGTCTGAATACTTCTTTTTCAGAAGGAGGGGAATAGCATATTTTCCTTTAAAAAGGGCAGTCAACTGATTTATTCAAGATAAAAATCGTACCTTTTTGGGTGAATGAAACGGCTGGTAGGGAAATATTCCATAACAGAAACATAGACAAATTTCTGTGCCTCACTGATAATACTGGTTATAGCAAAGAGGTCATTGGTACGACCTTCTGGACAAAATGCTGGGGGTGAAGCCTGAAAAGAAGAAAACACACGTCAGTGATTTCATCCTTTTTTCTGTCAGATTCTGTGAGTCATTTATGTTCAGATCTGTTCAGTTTTCATTACAATAGCACGAAGCACTTAAAGTGAACCACTATCTTTCCTCATGCCTTACACGACCTGATAGGTCAGATACTTACTGATATATTGAGCCCACAGGTGATCAAAGAAGAGCTGCACCCCATTCTTGCCATACTACCTGATGGATGAAGCTGGGTCAGCCCTTATTCATTGAGCAGTTCCAGAGAAACCTGTTGAATTAATTATTATCCAGCTGGAACACAAGTAACTGAGGACTGCTGAAGAAAATTTACTGGCCTATGTTTAAATATAGTTCACACTCTATCCTGATACTTTCAAATATACTTACAGAAAAATAGGCTTTTGTCAAGATTCCATTGAATTCTACTTCCAGAGGCTGATGCGTGTTAATGTGGGTAGAATAATTAAGAGGCCAAGGGAATGGGATTGTAGCATTAGGATGTCCAAGATCCCAGTAAGTACTAAATGTTTTCCAGAGGTCTTTGGCCAAGCAGCTGCAGTTGTATATCACAGCACCGAACTCTTTCACCTACAAAGAGAGCAAGCTATGTCACAGCCCCAGAAAGAGCCACCTCCAAGGGTTTCTTTGCTGTTTCTCCCACTCAATCAGTATTTTACATCATGATGCTCCTCTGTTACGTGCTAGCATGTGAATTTTCCTCCAGCATTTTGAAGCAGAGCTTACCTGAGATAAAGATCTCCAGTCCATATTTGCACTACCAATGTATATGTGTTTCATGTCTACAATCCAGAATTTACTGTGCAACACTCCTCCTGCCAAATGTCCAAAATCAACCTTCCTTACATGAGCCCCTGAAGAAAAGTGGGGAGAGGCAAAAAGAGTTTAGACAGAGCTGGAGATGGTAATTTATACTTCTCCCCTTATAGCCAGGACATGTCTGGATGTCTAATACTTGCAGCCACTAATAACTACCAAAACTCACAAGTGCTCATTCCTGTGGATACAATAACTTGCAAAAATATGCAAAATGTGAAATTTCAGAAAAATCCTTAAGGGCATGACAACACAAAAACCATGAACTAGTGAACGCACATAGCACTTGTCCTGTGAACTCACATAAACACCATGCCAGAATAGGCCCTGGAGACCAGTTTGTCTCAGATGCCCTATTGCAATGCAGAAGTTCTGAGTGCAACACTGAATAATTACCTTTTTCCTCTAACAGCTCAAGGTCAGTTGAATTAGTTGCCAGAGTCGGAATACTTGCTGCAATATACACAGAGACATTCTCTGCAAGTAGTCTCTCAAACCTCTTCAGAATATCTTCACCCTGCATGGTACATTGCTATTTTTTGTATTTTGTTATAGAACATTTAGTAAGATACATGCAAGTACAGTGTTAGTAATGGATGCTTTGTTTGAAGAAGCCCAACACAGGAAAGGTCAGAAATTTCATCTATTTTAGGACTGCTTCAAGTAGAGAAAAAAGGAGCAAAGATTCTGATCCAATGTATGAATCAAAGTTTATTTTCTGTTGTTTAATGTTATTAGAGATAAGGCTTAAAAATACAACCACAAATATCCAAGACTTCAAGGGTGAATGCCCCAATGAAGATCAGCTGCTGGATGCTGGTGCTTAACAGGTACGCTGGGTCAGTTCTTCCCAAGGATAAAGTAAGAGAGGCTGTCCTACGCTGAGCTATCCCTTTAGCAGAGACAGGGCTCAGCCTTACATCTGTCACTTTCCCTTCTTTTAGTGTAGAGGAAATGAGTCATCTTACATCACCAGAACCATGTGGGAAGAAAGACAAACCCCAGAGAGCCCATGAGGCCAAGGAAGATGTGCCAGGGCAGAGGCAGAGGTCTGGTCTACAGTAATAAACAAGCCAGTACCTGGTCTGTCAGCAAACAGCACAATTCCTGACACATGACCAAACTCCACACCTACCTGAAATAGGGTGGCCTTGTCCCTTCTGCTTTTCAGAATAGTCCCCCAGACCCTGCTCAGGATTGCCTGGGAGGCTGCCAGCTGCCACAGGCCAGAATAGAGCCAAAGGACACTTAAAAATGATGGACAGTAGCAAGGTGAGCCTGTGCCTTGGCCCCTCTCATTTATTTTTGCTGGTGGAGCCAGAGAGACCCTGCAGGAAGCCTGGCTGCACAGGATGCTCAGGAGAAGAATGAATGTCCTAAACGGCTTCCCAATGGCATGGTTCAGGAACCTCTGCAAAATGGGTGGATGCAGATACTGTGCCTGCACACTGGGGAGAAGCAGCCTCTGAAACAGGTAAAAGCCCAGCAGACTTTGCTTCCTGACTCTTCCAGGTAGCCAGTGGGATTTGGCATGTTCACTTGTGTATACGGATCCTGCGGGCTCTCTGGCCATGCCACTGGCTGCCCCTACCACAGTCTCACCATCTGCAGGGTGAGAGTGTGGTTTTGAGACTGGCCTCTGTTTGGTTGCTTTTAAAACATGGCACAGAAATATACAGAGAAAACAGAGCCCATATGGGGTCTAACTTGGCTGGGGGAGGAAAGTTGGTGTGCTGCTTTAGACTAGCATGGAAAACCTTTCTGGGTTTGCAGGAAGCATCTGGAAGACGGGCCGGATAGTCAATCTGCCATCTACCACATGTACATACAACCATAAATGTGCTTGTCATTGATTTGTCCTACCTGCTTGGAAGATGAATCATTGACGTTGATATCCTTCCCAGCAAGAGACCAATAGTAAGAAGCCACATAAATTTTTTCCTGGGCTATATCAAGGAGTCTCATCCAGGCTTTGTACAGGGGTTTGGCTGCAGTGCTGTTTATCTCAAAAGCTAAGTCATACGGAACATTTTCCACCAGTTCAAAGCTGCAATGACAGTTGCATTTAGTGAAGCAAGTGACTGTCACCCAAGCAGGAAACTAAGCAGGAAAGGTCTCAAGCCATACACTTGGCCATTTTGGACATCAACCTCAAATGCAAACAAGCAGAGCTGGGCAAACGAGCTGGGACTACTTTCTATGCCCAGTCTTTATAGCCAAGCATATGTCATACATCATGATTCCAAATCCAGCACAATGGCTTATCAGTAGCTGTTCTGAGCTCTTTATCTTCTCATCCTAAAGATGAGAAGAAAAGTAAACCATGGAGCTGGATGTCGCTTTGGTACCCCTTCACTCTGCCAGGACAAGCATCCACTCACCCCTCTGGCCTCTGAAAGCAGGTGAGCTCAGCAGGGGCTGCTGTGCCTACTGGCTGCTCTGCTGCCTCCCACCACTGCCACAAAAGGAGGATGTCTGGAGGTGGTGGAGATGCAACAGGGGTGTGCTGAACAGACAAGCATACATAGGACCAGTTCTGGAGTATTGATACTGCCACTACTGCTCCTCATAACAGGCAACTACTAATGACCCAATGCCTAAACAAACACCTCACTCTTCCCAAATTAGTGGCACTTTGTCACTTCTTATACAATGGGAAGAAAACAAAAGCCATGCTGATACTGTCAGCACTTTAACTATTGTTCCATGTGCTTCTCCATGTGCCATCAAGCCTGGCTTACCTGCAGGAGTCATTTGATCTGTTGGTGTCCTCCTCAATTATTGTGGCTCCTGGGAGATCTCCATGGAGTTCTTCCTCTTCCTCCATCTCTTTGTAAATGCTGACAACTGCTTTTTCTCTGCTAGGATCAACTGTGCTTTCCACTTTCATGAAGTAAACAGCCAAGGCAACAAGACCAAGTATCAAAATTGCCCCTAAGATTTGAAACTAGAACAGAATGTAAATAGGATAAGATTTAAGTGATCACCAAGTCACTGATACACCAACTAATGGATGACTACCTGTTACAGGTAACTCACAACCTTTGAATAGTAGTTATGCTTTCAGCTACTGGCAGACAGGACTTCCAGATATATCACTGAAGATGTGAATCACAAGCTACAGAAGGGCTGGTTTATGTGAGGACTGTGATTTCAGTTTTGCTTTAATTTTTCCTATGCCAAAATACCAAAAAACTTGGGTTTTTTTTCCAGAACGTTGTGATTGATTTGACATGTATTGGCTTTATTTTAGCACAAGACAAATGGTTGTTCAACAAAAACTCCACAAAAATCAAAAGAAGGAAATCCATAACACATCATCCAGAGCCAGGGTTGTAGGATTAGATTCCACATTACTCCCTTTCGGCAAGGTTTGCTCAGTCTACTGGATAAATCAATGAGGGTTGCTGTGTCACTCACTTGTTTACAAATAAGATTGAAACCTATATGGATTTCTAAAATGGGCAATAAAATCGTTCTGCTTAATCTGTTATATCTTTTCAGAAATGCCAGTGTAATCTCAGCTCTTGTAAGCAAATGTAGTGTTTCCCAATAATTACCGTTTTGACGTCTTTCTGATTGTTCACACTTAATTTCATGTTGGAGGCCTCTTTAAACATCAGGGATGTTTTTAATGCTTTTTTCACAATCTGAAAAACAGAAATGTATGCAAGGGGAAAAATAAAGCTGTATGGCAACATTTATAAAAGTCAGTTACAGACTAAAAATGCAGGTTACTGTCATTGCTTTATACAGCACTCTGAGATGTAAGTATGGATCTGTGCAACATCCTCACTGTATTTATTAATAGGTCTTGAGTGACATTAACAGATTCCAAAGGGAGAGGGAGAGACAGGTCCCTGTGCTTTTCCCCTGGTGCTGTCTACACACCAACATCACTTCAGTGATAAATGCGTAAAGAACTGCATTATTGCCTCTTCAAGCTATCCTTCAACACCCACTTTTGTCCTGTTGCAAGCTAAATATTTGCTAACAAGCAATAATTAAGTGCAGGAACTGTGAGTGGTAGCATACAATATCAGTATCATCCTGTGTGTGACTCCATTAGGCTCCTGCTCTCTTCCTATGCCTGTGAGTTGTCTGCAATGCCAGCACCACATCCGGAAGGGACTTTGTTAAGGGGATGGGGGCCAACCCAAAATAGAAACTCCTCTTCACTCCTGTTGCAATCGTGACCCTAGAAAATAAGTTAACTTCTTTTCCTCCTCAGACAATATTGCTCCCATCTTGTCTTATCACCAGCAGAAGTAACCTCAAAACAAAGTACCAAAATATGGCAAAACTCAAAGCAGTTAGTAGGCAACAGATAGGTGGCCACTTGCCTACTTTGCCTTCTCAAAAGATCAAACCAAGAACTCCACACATGCCCAATAGATCAGGAATTATCCCTGCATCAGCAGAGGTGAATTTACCCCATAGGACTCAGTTGTCATTTAGAATCATAGGTTCATAGAAAGGTTAGGGTTGGAAAGAACCTTAAGAACATCTGCTTCCAACCGCCCTGTCATGGGCAGGGACACCTCACACTAGACCTGGACATTTTTCATGCTCAGAAGCAAGAAGCACGTCCTGGGATATGATAGATATCAAAAAGTGCTAGCATATGATATCACCGTCTGCCTAGTCCCAATCCACCACTTCCTATCGCTGAGCCACTGGGCATTTGTAGCCAGGAAGGTAAACATGCTGTAATGGTATCAGATATACTGCTGCTCTGTGGCAAGGGAGAATAAGAAAGTTAAGAGGAAATAAGAGAGGAAAAAGCAAAGGTATGAACAATCATGCTAAAAAGCGTGCTAAAGCTAAGTTTCTGTTCAGCCTGCTTGTTGCTGTTACCAGCTGCTTGTTGCTGTTATCAGCTGCTTGTTGCTGTTATCAGCTGTAATCACCACAGCGGTACCTTCTTTCTAAGGCAGTTTTACTCACACTTTTCACTAGCACTTCTTTTGCTGCCCCCAGGTTCAGATGCAAGCTTTTACACTAGAAATAGTTGTAAGTGCTGGCAGTGAAATACCTACCCTGCCAGCCCTGGAGGAACTGAGCTGCTGCCAGCAGTGACAGACAGTGGGCCATTCCCTGGTGCATATCAGGTCCCCATGTCCCTAAAATCCCAGCTCATGTTTTAAGCACAGCACAAAGAGGCAGTGTCTTACCCTCAAGAGCATACAGCCCAAGCAGAAAAGGGGAATATAACACACAGCAAGCAGAGAAAGCTGTGTGACTGCAGCACACATCATACCCTCATCTTGAGAGGAAGCGGTCAAATAGCAACCCAGAAAATGTAGTGGGAAGAAAGGGAAGAAAAAGCAAGAGAGAAGATGCTGAAGACTTTGTAGGAAACTGAGGCAAAGGGATTTTAAAGGAGGAGGAGAAAGGCAGCTGAAAACCAGCAGCAGCAGCAGCCCTTCAGCCTTGGCCAGGAGCACGCATTGAGGTTGCAGGTCACACTCCACAGCTCACAGCTTTGGCAGCAGCTGTCCCCACCAGTTCTCATCACAGAGCCAGAACCTGAGAGATGTCACCTTGTCCCTCTGGCCCCCAAAGCTAAAGTGCTCCCCACAGTACAATGGAGTGACCCAAGCAGGATCTTGGTAAGGAACTGCAGCTGCAAAGGCATTTACAGCCATTTGATGGCTTCAGAAGGAAGAAGCTTCTGAGAAACAACTTGTTTCAGTTCTCTTTTCCAGCAACAGTTACGAAATGGCTTCGAAAAGCAGCAGTTCTCATAAAAATATGAAAGTGAACAGATCTCATATGTGCCACAATCATAGAATCATGTACCATTTGAGTCAAAGTGCTTCTTGGTGTCTTTGACTGCTGACGGGTTAGATTCACAGCTGCCTTACAGGAGCCATGAGAACTGCACTAAAATATGAAGTTTAATTTTTAAGAAAGATTTCTTGAAACCAGACTCAACCAGAATGCTTAAGAATAACATTGTAGCTGCTCAGTAATTAACTGCGGCTTCCTCAAAGCTTTCAGAGCTTTACCAGCTTCCAGTTTCAATGACTAAAGTTTATCCAAGAGCAATAAATGCAAGTACTGCTTAGCACTGCTTCACAGACTGGAACACAAGCTAATACCACAATCTGCTTAGTGGACACGGGAGACTTGTTTATAACATTAAAGCTGGTTTCTCCCTGCCCTCTAAATAACTTTTGGTACTTCTTTTCTCCAGCAGCATCAACCTGTTTCACATTTTGGATTTCAAACACAAGGATGAGACTTTTCATTATACAAAACCATCCCCAAGAAGCTGTTTGAAGCTCCTCAGATGAACAAAGTGCTCTCAGATGAACCCCCAGTACTCTCAAGATGATGGCAAACGTACTTACCATCCTCCAAAACTTCCTCCTGTGTGGATCTCCTACTGCAGTCTGATGTTACTCCAACTCTGCTTACAAGAAGCAGTGCACATGCTTTTCACCAGCAGATTTATTTGGTGTTCTTCTGTTTTCTCTTCTTCCTGCTGCAGATACTTCCTCTTAAACACAGAGTTTCACAACAGGCACTGACAATTAAGAGTCCCAAGTTATCATAGAACCATAGAATAGTTACAGTTGGAAAGGACCTTAAGATCATCCAGTTCCAACCCCTCTGCCATAAGCAGGGACACCTCACACTAAACCATGCCAC
>JBCJKH010008643.1:0-12474 GCA_039877255.1 Loriculus beryllinus | reverse complement strand
TCCTCTGGACTTGTTCCAACAGTTCCATGTCCTTTTTATGTTGAGGACACCAGAACTGCACACAATACTCCAAGTGAAGTTGTTCATCTAATCATCTAGTTGTTGTGATCCAGTTCTTAAGCTCCAGGTCCTGATCTTCACCACTCTGATGTAGTTTTATGACCTGGTCCAAACTCGGTTGAATGGCTAAGCTCCCACTACCCCAGTGGTCTAAGATCAGTATAGATCAGCACTAGAAGACACTGGTTGAAAGGACTGCTCAGCTTCAGTGCAGTTTGTGTCCCAGACATGGCACTATTCTCACTGCTTCATTCTTGGACCACCAGAAGCTTGATTTTAAACAAACAGGCAAACCGACCCTCCAAACCCATCTTCCTACCCGGTTCCTCTTGCAGTCACTCTCCTACCCAGTCATCCTTGGACAAACATAAGGGAGCTGAAGTAATTACTGCTGAAGTAATGCAGCTTTTGTCTTAAACAAGTGGTGTTCGGAATTTGTAGTGACATTGGTGAGGGGGAAGTTAAATGCAATGTTGAGTTTGAGGCAGTTTCTAAGAATTATGTTTTCAGTAAAAATCCAAAGGCTGCACTTCAGCCAATACAACCCAATATGGCAACACTGCTGTTAATTCTCCGGGCAGTCCCTCCACCCTATTGAACCGAAGGGTGCAGATCCCTAGTCCAGTAGGCTGCTCTAAGGGGAGAAAAAATGGAGAGATATGTGAGGACTAATAATGTTCACAAGGCTTTATCATACTTTATATTAAGCTGCTTAAGATAGAAAAGCTAAAAGGAGCCAGAGAAGTCAGGTCTGGCAGAAAGAGGCCTTTCTCTGGAAGCTGAACGTGTCATGAATCCTCTGCTTCCCTTGGGAATAAACCCCCCATTTTTAAAATGGGGGAAAAAAGGAGCCAAGCAACACCAAGGCAGGGGGTGCAGAACTAGAGGATCTTTAAGGTCCCTTCAATGAAAACCATTGTATGATTCTATGAAAACACAAGCAGTAACTCAAATGTCAAAAGTGAAAGAAAAGAAGATGGTTGAGCAGGATGCCTGTCTGACCAGCCACCTGAATTTACTGCTGTGCACAGATCACCTATCACTGGGACCATCCCAAATCTCTATTAAAACAGAGCTTAAAAACAAGGCAAAGGCTCCTGCCATCCCTTTAGTCTCCAGTTACCAGAAAGCTGAAGGCAGGATCCTGCTTCACTAAGGCTTCCTCTGCAGGCAGGAATAAAAAAGCAATTCCAGTGAGCCACCGTGCTAAAGGCTCAGATCACCTCTGGGAAGTGTTCCTGTCCCTCTGCTGACTTCAGAGGCACAGCATCCAAACTAAGTATTGCAGCTAAACACCTCATGTCAGGAAGCTTAACAACAAGCCTTGTTGCTCTGTTTCTGCATGGGACTGAAATCCTGACATGCACTACGCTGACATAAACCACAAAAGCTCCCGCTGATGCAGCGAGTTCAGGCTCGTACCACACAGGCAGTAGGACGTTTATATGAAGTTCAGGACTTATCATTTGTTGCTTCAGTACCATCAGTTTAGCTCAGACTGGGAGAGGCTGGGTTACATCACTGGGAAGAGCAGCTTCCAGAAAAAGGACCCGTATTTCTCCTCCTCCTTGGCAGCTCCCTAACCACTTACAGCGCTGATTAATCTCATCATCCTCCCTCCTCCTCTCCAGCCTGCAAAACCCTGGTTTCCTTCTGCTTATCTGATCTCATATACCAGCCCAACATCAATGATGCATTTCTGACCCTGCTAGCAGTGCTGTAGCTTTGAGGGTTTAAGGATGGAGGCACGTTTGTGGGGAGAATATGATTTATTTGACCAACACGTGCAACTGGAGAGAGGAAAGAAAAAAAGACTGACAAGTTTCAGGGCAAAGAAGCCACCTTTTTTATTCCTCCTCTTCCCTGTCGCTCAGGCAAGGCTCTTTCTACCAGTTGCTCTGGCTGCCTTGCCACCACCCCACACAGGGAGTAAATACATCTCTCACTGTACAACTGGATGTCACTGTGATTAACTTACACCCTCTAAAAAGCATGCGTGGACTCCAGCTTGTTAGAAGAGTGCGTTCAAAGATACAGTGAAAGATCTTTTGATGCCTGTGTGGGAGGTTTGCTAAGAAGAAACTGCCAGTTTAACACGTTCTCATCTCCAAGAGCTAATAATAGACAAAAACGTCGCTACCGCTGCAGCCATTACTACAAACTTACATTTTCCATTTCATGAGGACTGGGTGGCTGGGCTCCAAACACCAACAGTTACAGAAGGATGGGAGGCAGGAGTGGTTAAAAAGAAAAATGCTCTATGTATAATTTGTGCCAAGAGATTGTATACTCAAATGAGCTGGGGGGAAGTCGTTTGAGGTCAAGAACTGGGAAGTGATTCAGCCGACAAGCCTAGAGAGCATAAATAAAATCAAAATCATGATTCTTTTGTTTGGAAATATTTTTAAATATTTCCTCAATTTCCACTTTTTTAAAAAAATCCAATAAATTCACTGAGGTATCTAACCATGGACTTGAAAGATTTAACTTGAAATATTTAACACTTACTTGGAATGATTTTGCTCATCCTTAAAATGTATTTTGATTCAGAAAAAAAAATCATTTAAAAAAAAAATCAGTGATTTTCATAGCTCAAGTGATTGCAGAGAGGCCTTTGCTTCTCAGTCTTGTCACTCCTCTTGTCTGGCACTTGCCCTCCAGTCATAGGCTGCTTTTCCTGGTGCAGGTATAAGGAAAAGCATCATCTGTGCTGTCTGCCTTGAATGTATCTGGCTTTGTACTACAAAAATTACACTCCAATTTGCAAAGTATCTGGCCACCCACAAAAGCACTGGCCTGATGCCTGATCCTCACCTCCTAAAGAACAGTTTTGCTGCTTACAGAGAGGTTGCTTTGCCCATGGTCAAGGTGCGTTACCTTCCTCTTGCTGTCATCCAGTCTGCCAGCCTGCCCAGCAATCAGCGGCTGGGGGGAGATCCATTCCCTGGGAGAAACATACCACCAAAGAAGTGACCTGCTGTATATATATATATATCTGGCTACTGCTGTGCTAAAGCCACAGATCCTCTTGCTGAGTCTGAATTTCTCCTCTGTCTCTGGATCTTGTCTACATGTCCCATGTGGATGCCACATTGTGGGTTCGGGTTCTTTTTATTACTGCCTGTGCTGCCTGCTGAGTTGGATGTAGACAGAGGCAGAAGTGTTGCTGTTGAACAAATCTTTTCTGGTGCCAGTTCTTTTGGCCAGTACAGTATTTTCAGTGATTTCTGTTCAGAAGAGGGAAAGAAACCTTAAGTAGGGCAGAGTCCTAGTGAGTACTGTTTCTTGGGTTCATTCTTCTTGGCTTTCCTCGCTCAGCCCACATCATCAGGAGGCCCAGGCAGCTTTTCTAGATAACCACATCAGGTGTGCTCCTTTGTGCAGGTGCTTCAAGCCTCTGCAGGGCTGCATTTAAATGTTTGTGCCCCTGCTAAGGAAAGCAAGCCACCACCCCAGCCAAAACTCCCACTGTGCCCCCACACCAACCTCATTGCACCAGAAATAGGTGAGAGCAGAGGGTACCACTGCTTTGCTCCTGAGCAGTGCACAAATGCCAGTGTTAGAAAAAGGCACGGTCCTCTCGCACCATTCCATGGGCAGGACGCAGTAGAGCAGGGTCTAGTGGTAAATCTTCACAGAATATCAAAAAATGAGAACCTGTCTCACCAATGTTTTGCTCCAAGGAAGGATCCTGCAAACCCTGCTCTTTCTGGTGTTTAATTCCATACACAGGTGGAAACCTGGTTCTATTTCCCAAAGCAGATGAGGACGTTGAAAAGCCAGGCAGGACTGCAGCTGAACACTCAGTAGGAAGATGGACTTTGGCCATCTGCCCTTTGTTTTTTAAATTGTGCCAGATAGCAGCTTTCATTACACTGTGAGCAGTTTTGGACACAGTTCCACTACCTCTTACATTTATTCAGTCCATTAAAAATTAATGAAGTGGATGCACTATTGATTTCAAAAGGGCACTTCGCACAGCATCCTAACTGAAATACCACTCAGTGCGGCAGGGGAAGCCTGTGGAAAGGTAATACAGTTAGTGTGTGACTAGTCCTGAACACAGGAAACCCCATCTGCAGACACAGCATACACAAACTAAGCTTAAGCAAGCTTTCTGAGAGGCAGAATTTTTGTGTCTGTGCATGTTTCAGTTATTGCTGGCAAACTGCAATAGTTTTATCAGCTACACATGTTTTATGTCCTACAGAAGGTGTGCTAATGCACAGAACACGGAGGCAGAGTCCCAAACAGCATTGAGCAGGATGGGGGAGGCTGCAGATACCTGAAGGCTTTGCAAAGGGGAAGAAGGAATTAATGTTATTTCAGAAGTACCAGGAAGGTCAGACAGGTACCTGCAGAAGGGAGGGAGGACAGTGATGGAATGAAGGGAAAAAAAAAATCAAAAGAATTCCACTGACACATAAACTCCTATATATATGTAAAAATATATATAGGATGAAAGCAAGAGAGAGAGTCTAATAATGTTGGGGCATTATCATATCCAGGCTGGATATGATAATCATGTCAATGAAATACAACAGCACTAAAAATGAAATCAAATATCACCATACTGTACTCAGAAGTAAGACCACCTTTGGGTGATGGGGACTTCAACCTGTAAGTACAGGTGAAAGGGGACTCCTGGACTCTTGGCCCAGCCATAGGTGCCACCAGGACAGACCCACTTGCACTGTGAGCCTTCAGTTGCTGACAACTCTTTCAGTATGCTGTACTTAGCACCAGTGTAACCAGGCAGTTGGAAAATCTAGTCTGAATGCATACACCCCCAATGATTAACACACAAAATCCAGAATCACTGTCACATGATAAAAGAATGATTTATTAGAGCAATTTTATGATAAAATTATATAAAATAACAATTTGTCTTTTAAAGATGTCCACAACATCACTTGGAAACAAAATGTACAGATACTGCCTATAATCCAAACAAAAATAAATACCATTCAAAAAGAAAACGAAAGAGGAAAACAATTTGGGCAGGAGAAACAAATCAAAAATATACACAGCATTTCAAGAGGGTGTGGAAAAGAGAAAGTCATTGATTCAAGTCATACAAACGTGTTTCAGCTTTACTCTCAGACAGCTCAGCTTGCATTTGTGTTGCATGCAAATGGAATGATCCAGTGAACAGTTCAGAACAGCAGAATCAGCAGCATAACAACAGCAGAGAGTGAAATAGGCACAATTCAGCACGGGGCACATTGAAAGTGAACAGGTAGTTCTGTCTGGTCTTTGCAAAAGTCATACACATTCACAGAACTTCAAAAATAGCTAGTGTGATCTGCAAAACAAGCAAAAAACTAGCAGAATCTTGCACTTAAATACTATACACTTTATCTTTCTTCTCTCTCCTCTTTTTTGTTTCAGTAGGCTGTATGTAAACATTCCACTAGTTGTACCTTTACTGAAATACTCAAAGACGATGCAGGCGTTCCGTTTCTCCTGGAGCACGACCACAACATGATGCCATTGTAGATACATTTAGGTCCTTGCTCCCAAAGCTTGTACACATTCTCACAGGAATTTACATTCACGCTATCAGAACGGAGTAACAGGTTTTTACATTTGAAAGCGTCAGGCTGAGAACATGGTTTTCAAGTATAATGGAAGAGCTGAGGCTGGGATTTCGAAAGGTGGTCACGGCATCAGGCATCCAAAGAGTATGGAAACCCAAATGGACCTGAGCATTTGCTTCCCCCAAGACTTTGAGAATCCCATCCTTCGTTACATTTTTTTAGTCAGATACAAAACACATGAAAGCAACATGGTATGAAGGTGACCCACAGACCACTGTCACCAATACCAACCTCAACACAAGGCCCATCCGTACCTCATGGAAGCCAACAGGTATTTCACACACTGATCCTGGGCCACCTAGATACACCACTTCTACTGGAGTCACCCAGAGGCATGTTTTAATGACCGCGTACAGTACTGCTTGTCATAATGAACAATCAATGAAGGAGTTAGGTGGCCAGCTCTTTGGCTTATCTGGAGCAGACAGGTGCAAACGGGGTGTACTTCTGAAGCAGTGAATACAAGAAAAAAAAACAAAAATATCTTGCATTTCATCATTAACTTGCAAAACTGCTTTAAATGCAGAGATCCAAGGAATGGCATGTCAGGACACAGAAGCATTTTATGGTTTGGCCGAGTCACAAATAAAACAAATCAAGCTGTGCATCTTCCACCCCCTTCACACACACATTTCCAAATTATAAACAGACACCAACTGTTGCATCTTTATTAGTCACTTGAAGAGGTACCATATTTTGTGGGTTAACTGATGCTAGGTGTCTGTGGGCTCTCTCTTGAGTTCAGAACAGAGCAACCAAGGAATAAAATCCATCCCTAATGTATTCATGGATGAAAGAAGAAAAAAGCAATTTTCAAGTGAAACTACATGATGGGACCTCTGTTTAGAGAAATAAAATCCACTAGAGCATAACCATGAAGATGTAGAAACACAGTTATCAAATAACAATACATCTCAGATGTCCACGTAATTCACTTGTCTCTATAGCAAAACTGAAACTAACAATAGTACCTAATCAGTGAAGGCCCTTCAACTCCTAGTGAGTTGAGGTAGCACCTGGTTGGTTCAAACCCTAACCCAGAAGAGCCTGAAAAATAGCGTCTCGTATGTCAGAAACAATACCACCACTTATGATAGTCATCAAGGACGTAGGTATTTCAAGAAAAGACAGATCAGAATAAACGACTGAATGAACACATTCAGAGAGTGCGTATATTACAGGCAGAAGAACATCAAGGGCAAATTCTTTTTTATTCTGCATTCATCTACATGAAATCCAGCAGACTTCTTCATGGAAGAGCATCTCCACACAAGCTGATGAGTCTTACAACCTACTGGAAATCTTGGAAGGATATTTGCACCTATTGTTTATCAGCCAGCATCTTGCACACGCAAAGAAACTAATGGCCTGTTGGCATACTCTCACTTTGGAACTGATCCTGTTTCTGCTGAATTGATAGACAGCTCCCACTGGCATCACCAGGAAAGCCATCACGATCTTGGCTAGAATGATTAAACACTTTGTGAGCATCCCTATTTATTTAAATTATTTTAACAGGTTCCCACTGTTACAACATTCTAGCAGAAAAGCTCAGGTAACTACTGAAGCTAACTAAAGAATCCACTACCCACCCCCAAAATATAAAGTCAGCACACAAGAAGCGGTCAAGCTTGGGAAACCATTTTCACTGGTTAAACTACGCACTGTATGAGGGCAAAGTGGAACTCATCTGCTCACCTTTCCCAGTAAATGTATCCTCGTCAGCTACAAAAGAACTTCTTTACCCAATTACTTTTTATTGATCAGGAAGAATGAAAAAGGAATTGGAACAAGACTGAAAAAACTGGGAGCAAACACACCTGGAAGAGGCCCCCTCAAAAAACACAAAATTAGTTCTTCAAGCCACATAAATTGCTTAAGAGTCTTGCAGTTTAACAGAAAGACAGAATATAAAAAAACAACTGGTTTCAAACAAGAAATTGCTCAGTGCTCCTGCGCATAACCCTTAGTGTTTGTAGGATTATAACAGACCAAAACCAAAATGCAGACAAAAATGCCAAATGTACCAAGTGCCTGACACTGTTGAACAGTATCTGAAGAATACCACAGAATGATGGTCTTCAAGCACTTTCGCATTGAAAAAGATTCATAACAGAACTAGCCATAAAAGGTGAAGCTACATTTTAAGCCATCAGTTTTTCCAGTGCTGTCAAGTGAACACTAGTTCGCAGCAACTGTGTAATTAAGTTTATTGCATGAGCCATTGCAACAGATGTTTTTCTTAGCAATTAGATAATCACACTATTGTAGTCTTCGGCTCAGCCAAGAGCATTGTAGCTCATTGTAAAAGGTTGTATATGTAAAGGGGAAAAAAAAAGGAACCATCCAACAAAACCACCGAAACCAAAAAGCAGCTTAAAGACAGCATTTGTACCAAAGTCATGACAATTGGGCAAGCTAAACTGTGAAATCTGACTTTTTGTACCTACCCCAAACTTTGGGCCTGAAACACCATCAAAAATAGTAACTGTATTAGTAGTCTTTACATTCATATCAGTATTAACTTTTATACTTTCTCTAGAGGAAAAAAAAATAGTTTATTCTGTTCTGTTTTGGGTCTTGGACTGAAAACGATGCACAACTTCACTGCGGTTGCCGTCTTATGGCTTCTTACACAACTGTACTAAGAGTTTCAAATAGAAACCCATGATATTGCACGATCATTCTGTTGGATTTGCACATTGATTCCAACAGAGTTGTTACGCTTCACTTGTACACTTAAAAAAAGGAAAAGACAAATAAAACCAAAACAAATATAGTACCAAAAAAAGTGGTTTTTAAAATTGCGCCTCATTACAACTGAAAAATTATGAACAGGTCAATGCAACAACACTTTATCTTTGACAGCATTGGATGGAGCATGTGCAAAGCCTGTTTTCTTATGGCACACTGGAAGAAGTAGTGAGTAGTTTTCCAAAAAAATCAGATTGCCTCTATGCTGAATATGTGCTGCTCCACAGTGCTAGTCTTGTTTAAAAGGCATACACAGACCTTCCATCCACCCTCACAGCATAGATTATTTTTTTTGTGCAACGTGTTAGCAATCTAAACAACTGCTCCACACAAATTGTCCACAAACCACTCATACACAATACTAATGCAACAGTAGATTACAATATGATAGCAATACAAAATATTCTATCAGATCACATATTTCTCTCCATCTGGAATGAAATTCGAATCTTGTAAGCTAGAAGACCCACAGTTCGATTTCTGCGTGTAGTTTCTCATCTGTGCTGTGGACAAAGTCTCCAGTGTTGACCCAGAATTGTTAGCAGTCCTGACTTTAGTGGCTGTAGATTGTTTAGCAGCAGCAGATGCTTTGTTACTGGCAACTACATCCAAGTTTCCAGTAGGATCAATGATAGCGTTTATGACTGGGGGGAAGGAAGGAAAAAAAACACAGAACAACAAAACATACACAGACTTATTAGCAGCACTCAGCAGAGTTTCTAAACAGAAGGTTGGTGCCTTCATTTTGAAGGCAGTAGAACTGTAGGCAGTACCTGCGTTGATTTTAGTCATGGTATTTTCCTCATTAGTAGCTTCAGGCCTAAGCAGCTTTAACAAGCAAAACCTCTCCCAGACTGAAGCTATGAGAACATTCAACTTTCTGGTTAAATTGGAAAAGACAATCTACAGCAGCCAAATGGCAAGCTTTTAGTAGGAGCCCAAAATGTCACCTCTATGTTTTTGTATGTCTTTATCAAGCTTCAAGATGATGCACGAGCTTGTCTTGTGTTTCCTGTCTCACAGAGCTCTATGTGCAAAATTCAAGTCCAAAAAGCATAGCAGAGCCTATTGGCTGAATGAGCTGCCAAATATTGTTTCAGCAGAACAGACTTTTGTCAGTTAATCATACAGGAATATGCTAATTCCCACAAAGCACTTCCACACCAACAACTTCCACACTTTAAAAGTCAACAATTTTCTTCAAAATTGGCAGCACAAGATAAATCTACTGTTCATTCCATATGCACTCATCAGAGAGCACACTGCTAACAAACTAAACTTCTGCATCCTTTCCCAGCTTTCACAGGCACATCAAGCCACATTATTTTGTGCAACTTACTGGCATTTGAGTGAGAAAAAGAACATTTTAAATAACCAACCTTCAAGCTGTTTTTGAACTCTCCTGAGCTCCTTCAGGATAGAACTGATTTCCTACAAACCAAAGCATCAGAATGGAAAAATCAAACAAGTATTCAACTGACATGGGAATCTAGTCTTATTCTTTCTGCCTTACCCTATCAAGTAAGATTCAAGTTCAAGTCAGTTCAAGTTTAAGTCAGTTCCAACCTTGCTTGTTTAACACAAAAGACAAAGCTAGTACCTGTACCTAGGTGTCAGTGCACAGAGGCATCTGCATCATTTCACTAAGTACTACACCACCACCCAGTTCATAGCTACACTGGTTTTCAGATTTGAAATGCTAGCCAGATTAATTGTGCAATGACTCCTCCATAGCCTCCTTAATACCAAATACACAACGATATTTGTAAATTCAGCTCCTAGATCAGACAAAGCAGTTGGCCTCACATATACTGCTGTAGCACCAAGCTACACAGGTCCTGCACAGTGTTATTTGTATGCTTAGCATTAACTATATTTGCTGAGTCCACCACTGTACTTAAATCCCTACTGGCAGTCCCCATCAAGGACAGTAAGTCACCATAAGAACATTTATATAATAAGAAATTTATTTATTTATTTATATAATTTATTTATATACTAAGACATTTTTATTACCCTGTTATCAAACTCTTACACATGAAGAAAACAATCATTCACAAGAAACACCTGTTTACAACTGAAGCTGTGTCAACCGAATGGTAAGCAATACTTCAGTAGTTGTTTAAATGAGGCCTAACAACCCTGAACTTGAACTTCTGTTAAGGATCTTTGAAGATGAATCACAAAGGGAGAAGGGAAGAGCTCAGTGAAACACAACAGCTGAACTTACTTTGTCACAATTCAAAACAGCAAGAAAAACCCAGCAGTTCAACACATGGAAAAAGACTGGAAAGTTTAGAAATGGGTATGAGAAGAGCCAGAGCTTGTTTTGGTTTCTTAGAAAGCTTTCACAATCAAAAGCCTTCAGTATTTGAGTTGTTTGCATGGTCTTACCTTGTTTGAAGTTTTCAGAATTGGCACTTCATTTTCTGAATTAATTTTGGCCTCCATCTCCTCCCAGGTCCTTTCTGAGTTTTGAAACAGAATCCTGCAGTACAAGAAGTGAAGCAAGTCTTAAAATCGCCATCCAGAAGCTACTTGTTTAAAAGAATTATCACAACATGTAGCAAAAAAGGAGATTAGTGGATTAGCAACTGGACCAAGCATCTTTCAGCTGATTCAGGAACAATCCAAAGTCCTTCCCTAACTGATGTCCCCTAGAGCAACAATAAGCTTTGAAGAGATTTCACAAGCTTAGTGACCTGCAGGCCTTCTGAGAGCCTTGGGACACAGAAGGAACAAGACAATCCACCAATTTTCTGCTGTATCTTTGTACAGGCAACATTTTGAAGTTAAGGCATCAACAGGCACTACAAATCCAACATTAAAATTTCAAAGGCCAAAGGAGGAAAAGAGATGGCAAATAATCTTATTACCCCAGTTCTGTACTACAAAAGTAGCACAGAATTACCGTACTACTCTGTACTACACACAGAGTTTCCCACATCTAGATTCCCTGCAGCATGATAACAAGCCTTTTCAAGGCAACAACGCATCATCTTCCACAAGCAGCAAGCCAACAAACTCAGCAGCAAGTCAACATTTCAGGCCAAACTCACTTACTTCATTTTTTCAGCAAGGTTCTCTGTATTTTCACGGATTGTATGTGATAACTGGGACACCGGGTTCAACATCAGATTGTCAAAGATTACCTAAAATGTAAGGATAAATCAAAGAACATTTAGAGGCATATTACAAAACCAGATTTTTTTGTTTTTTTTACAGTAAATGATCTCCACTGAAACACCTTCATCTATGTGGATGACACTTGAGCTCAAGGGAGATTAAGATGATATGCAGCTTTGCTGCAGCACTTCAGCAAAAAGATCAATACTAATTTATTCAGACTTTTGTTTCCTAGAGACAGAAAGACAGAGTTATCTGCAGTAATGTTACTATTTAAGCATTTCTGAAAGAACAACCCAAACCAACCCAACCCAAAATGCCAAATCACAATGCAAGACAATGCACAAGCAATCTCACTGAACACATCTAACATAATATGAGTTCAAGCCACCTCCGCAGCCAGGCATCCCACCATGTAACATTCTGCTTTATTAAACACAACAGAAAACCACCAAACCCCCAATATTCAAGTCCTGTGGCTCAGCAGAGCTCCTGGGGTTCTGACAGGAAAGTCCAGTTCAGCTGGGGACTCTCTGAACCTGAACTTTTTATTCAGCCTTGACACCTCTCTACAGGACAGTGAGGGAATGCTTGAAGTCACAGTCACTGGCAGGATCAGTACCAGTGCTCAGCCCAAGTTTCCCCTTCATGTGCCTGTCTAAATCACACTCCATTTCCAGAGTGACTGTGCTGGAGCCCAGCTCTCCTCTCCTGCCTGCAGTGCCTCCCTGGAGTCTGCCCCAGCTCTTCCATCCTAGTCAGAGAAAGTAAGCAGAAGCAACAGCCAAATACTGTTCCTCTGCTCTCCAGCACCATCACCCTGCTATAGAATCATAGAATAGTTAGGGTTGGAAACAACCTTAAGATCATCCAGTTCCAACCCCCCTGCCACAAGCAGGGACACCTCACACTAAACCATGCCACCCAAGGCTTC
>JBCJKH010008635.1:24696-37667 GCA_039877255.1 Loriculus beryllinus | reverse complement strand
ATTGCTGCAACCACCCCCACAGGGCATTTGCCACCATCCATGAGTCAGTATAGAGATAAAGTACTGGCCATTTTTCTCATTCAGCAATGTCCAAGGCCAGCTGGATAGCTTTCACCTATGCAACCTGACTTGATTCACCCTCTCCTTCAGCAGTTTCTGAAACTTGGTGTGGGGGACTCCATACAGCTGCCTTCCATCTCCAACACTTCCAAAGCACCGGAGGGGCCCACTGGCCTAGGTATTTGCCCATACTGCCCCACACACCCTGCCACTCATGACTGTCCAGCCTTGGGTAAGATCTCTTGGTGGTCGTCTCATATTGTCATCTAACTTTAAACCAGACCTGAACTTGAACCTGCTTAACTTTTGAGATCAGATGAGATAGGCCATTCTCAGCATGCTATGGCCGCGAGTAAAACACACTCTGTGTGCCAACATGGTGATCCCCATCACAATCAGAAGCAGGTCTCAGTGGTATTTAAAGGCAATCCAAACACTTCAGAACTCTCAATTGCTGCTGTAAACAGACTGGTGAGGGAGTGGGGGGTGTGAGGGAATATCTCCTTCATAGGTTGACCCTCCAAGGAGGAAAGAATAGATCTGTAATTGCTAAAAATGCCCGTTATATGCCTCACAAAGTATGGAGGTGATGAAAACACTGAGAGCGCGTGCCAGACCAGTTTCATGATCAGTGATTCTATGGTATTACAAGTCATTACCATGAAATACAGTGAAACAAGAACCTTAGCCCAGGCCTCACAGCTGATCAACACTAGAACAGCAAATGTTTGCTGCAAGTAAGGTATGACATGCTGAAACTCTGAGACCAAGTGCAACAACTCTGAGAGCAAATATATCAGTATTGTGGTGACTACTAATCAGAAACAATGAATACTTATCACAAATACAATTAGACACACTTTGGTCAGATCTGTCATTATCTCAACCCTTCGTGCTCCTTGTTGAGTGCCACAAAAAACTGTTATGGTTTAAGCCCAGCTGGTAACTCAGAACCATGCAGCTGCTCGCTCACAGTAACAGTCCAGTAACTAAGGTATAACACAAACCACTACTGCTACCACCAATAATGATAATGATGAGGGAAATAACAAGGGAAGAGAATACAACCGCTCACCACCTGCCAACTGATACCCAGCCCAACCTGAGCAGCAGTCTGAGCCTTCTGGATGACTCTCCCCAGTTTATATACTGGGCATGATGTGCTGTGGTATGGAATACCCATTTGGCTAGTTTGGTCAGGTGTCCTGTCTCTGCTTCCTCCAAGCTTCCTGTGCCCCTCCCTCCTCAATGACAGAGCATGAGACTGAAAAGTCTTTGATTGGAGTAAACATTACTTAGCAACAACTAAAACCATTGGTGTTATCAGTGTTTTTCTCAGACTAAAGCCAAAACATAGCACTGCACCAGCTACTAAGAAAAAAACAACAACCTGTTAAAGCTGAACCCAGGACACTAACAGCCTTAGGCATTGCTTTATGGATCTAAGTCAACTTCACCATTTGAAGTATTAACAAACTAGATTTGGGTATAACCCATAATTTATGTTGTCTGCATAACAAACCATACTTAATCCTGGAGTGAATTATCACTGCATCTTGCTAAGCCTCTGAAAGATTTATAACCATGAAGAAATTATTCACTTGGGATAGTTGGTAATGGCTTTTATTGTGCATTAAATCTGAATCACAGCAGTGTTATAGGTGAATTTGGCTTAAAATCTGTGCCTGCTTTCCCGTGAAGGGATGGAGAGGTCAGGAACATTAAGGAAGATCTGTAACATCCTCTCCAGAAGAAAGTTACAAGCCTTTTAAATCCAGGGCTGTAGGAGTAGTTCCTTCTTTGGATGTGATTCATTTATGCAATATTAAAAGCAATGGAAAATGTGTTGCAGAAGATGCCCATACAAAAAGGCAGAAACAGCTTTGTTCAAACTAGTCTTACTGAATTGTAGTTTCTGTAATTGAATAAACAGGAACATAAACGCTTCTACATGTTCACATTCTTAGTGTACTCCTCCTGCAAAGATCCATCCTGGATTCCTGCAACTCATGTCCAGATCTTGTTGAGAATAGTGGGAACTGACAGTCTTTGTCATCTCGTTTGTTTTTTAGACTTTAGAATGCTTAGTACTAGAATTCAACATCTGGATCTGCAGCTAATAAGTACTGATAAAGTTCCAAAGACATGTGGATAAAGAAGGGAATCTCGGGCAAGAGTTATGTCTGTAACTTTTAAAAGGCTTGCATGTTTAAAGTAACACAGAGATGTATTTAAATGTCTGTGAGCACCATTTAAGAGGGGCACCTGATCAGTTGACTATGTTCAGCATTTTTGGCAGAAGTTCTTATCTTTGCTTTCTTGCTTTTGATGTCATGGGCATACATGGAACAGTTGAGGTTGCTGTCAAACTATCCCTCAGAGCCTGTGGGATTGCTGAAGTTCCACATGAAATTGTTAAGACTTAAGATAAAACAGTAAGACTGTCCCAGACTTGTCCGTTTTGCACCTTCAGAAGGCTGCAGAGCAGAGATGTAAGCACCACTTCATTAAAGGGGACTTAGGAGCCATAGTTAGGGTCAACTCCCTAAGCCTTGTCAATACTGGCTGGCTGTCATTATCAGCTCAGTTCAGGAATAACCATTTGAGACAGGAACAGACACTGCCACAGGTTGTCTGGAGAAGTTGTGGAGTTGTTATCTATGGAGACATTCAAAATTCAGCTGGGCATGGTTCTGAGCAGCCTGCATCAGCTAGACTTACTCGAGCTGGGAGTCGAGCCACGTGGTCTCAAGAGTTCCCTTCCACCCCCAGCGGTTCTCTGATTCTGTGTTGTTGGATTTTTTTTTTACTTTAAATAGTGCATCACCCAGATCTGTTGTTAAGTAACTGCAAGGTACAATTTGTGCTTTTTCTGCCCTATCTTTCATGTCCATGTACTGACATTTCACTTACAATAAGATTATCAAAATGAAAGTATAAAAAAAGAGTAAGTTTTAACAATCACTATTCAAGTTAAAATGTCATCTAACTTTAAGCCATAGTAAGTAACACTGTACTCAGCATATGTGGCCAATATGATCTTTTCTACTTGTCCTGGTGAATTTGTTAAGTCACAAGCAAGTACCCCTCAGGGTAGGATGTCTGAGTCTGCACAGATTAATCTTTGAAAGTTTTAAGATTATCAGGAGTTTTAGGAGAGACAGGTGGGGCAGACTGTAATTGGCCTTAAATTGCTTATGAGTACTCAATAGGTGCTGGTAACTTTTTTAATCAGTGTTGGAGCTGATGATAATGAACAAAACTGTGGCAAGGGAAATGACCCTCGGTAACTGGGAATATTACAGTTAGAGCTAAATAAGCCAAACTGATCAGAGAAGAAATACAAGCATTAGCTGCAAATTATGTCTAGCTGTTAAAACATAATGCTCTTCCTGCTTTTTTATGCTGTCCACTCTGTAAGGATTAGATTTTCAGGATATGAAATATCCAGGAACTTATTCTTGGGGTCACCATGTGCAAACAAGAGTAGTGACTACTTGATCCATTAGTGTAAAATTAGCAGGTAAGTTTATCCATATTGCTACCCTCCTTCCATATGCGCCTGTATGCTAAAGGCAGCCACTTTGGTTATTTTAAATAAAAGCTCTGATTTAGGTTGTATTACTGACATCTGGCTTTATGATTTTATAGCTCTTCTGTCAGCTCACTCCCTTTCTTCAGTATGACACTGTGGAAATAATAGTGTCTGACTCTGAAATGCATGTGTATATGTATGTGTTTCATTTGAAAAGCAGATGCATCTGTGTGCAAATACTGAGAGAGGATTGTCTTAGAGGTAATTCTGGAAGTATACTTCACTCTTAAGAACTTCACCTTTCTGAATGCAGGAAGATGCAATGATTGGACTTGTTTTATCTTGGAAAGTCTGGTAAAATATCAGAAAGATATTTTTACTGGTAGATTTTTCCAAGAAGATTCTATCTTGTATTTGAGTGGCTTATGTTCATTCTTTGCACCAAGTTTCTGCAAGCAGAGGAGAAAAATAGTAGAACTGTTGTCCCCATTGTTCAGGAACAACGGTTCAGAGTACAAAAAACAAGTTACAAAATGTACTAATTTGAATAGATCCTATGGTATGCAAAGGTTCATTGTTCTGTGTAACTACTCGTTAGCACTTGTACCTCTTACACTGAAATACATTTTAAAATGCTGCTGGTGTACTTTGTATACTAACACAAAGTCACACTGTTGGATTGTTTTGAAGAAAGACAGACAACAGAAAGCCTGTATTTAGAGATAGAAATCTGACTTGACTGATCCCTAAAATAAATGAGTGTGCGTCACTTTAAAAGCAGAAATCACACAAAAGTGAGAGTGATGAGAAGACTGGTGACCTCAGTGCAATGTGTCTGTCTTTCTGCTGTCCCATATTTAGCAGTACTTTGTAACCCACATTCCAAGATTGCACCTTTTCGGGGGGATGGGCAATTAAGAACAAGGGTATGTCAAAGAACAGTTAACCTGGTGTCACAGAACCAATAAATTGAGGCCTCTTGCCTGCAAAGTTAAAGTAGAGCACAGCCTCAGTGAGTCTTAATGCTCGCTGTGGATCATTAGTTCTCAATTACGTTACTGATCGTATCATTGCACACTTAATGAAACATCTCATAATATAAACTTTGGAACGTGAAGACAACAGTCATCTATCAACAGGTTCAGAATTCCACATACATCCTTTCTTTAGTGTTGAGGCTTCCTGCAACACCTCCCACTGGCTTCCTGCGGTGCGGTACCACCACTTGTTGGCACAGACTCTCCTTGAAAATGTCCAATTTCACCCCATGTTACTGTGAGGAAGGGTGTAGAAAGGTGAAATTACACCTTGTATACCACACCAAGCTGGCTTTGACGTATCTGATGACCAGGTCCTGGTGGTTGCTGCAGGCCAGTACTCCTGTCGCATCAGGTTGATCCACATCTTCATGTCCTCCTCTGTAAGGAAACAAAACTAGGCCTCTGACCTTAGAGACTGGGCTTTAGGGTTAAATTCAGAGATTATCCATTAGGCAGTAATTCAGTGGGTCTTCCCGCTCTTGTCCAGGGCTCACCAGGCATATATAGGCCTCTGGGTTTTGCCAGGGTCGTGAGTACAATGCCAACACAGGGCAATTTCACCATGACTAGTTGTCCCACATGGGTTCCCAATGGGAATTGACTCCTCTGATCATCGGGTATGGGGGTGTCACCTGTCAGTGTCCCAGGAGGACAAAACACTTAAGGTTTTGGATTCCTGTAGTTTCCTCAGCAGTTACTGACAATGAAGACTGCGTGTGGGAGTCATACATCCCAAATGTGGTATGAAATACCTGCATGTCTTTTAATCAGGCCATTAGTTCACTCCTATTCCATTGGCTTGGCTAAAGCACTGTGGGCAATATTGTGGGGATTGTTTATACTGTTGGGGGAGTCAGTTACAGGTGTCCCGTGTTCTCTTCCAAGTGAAAGCAATGGAGATGTGTCTTCTTCCCTTAGGGTAACCATAAAAAAAACATAACCTTAACTTCTAGAGTGGCCATCCAGGGGTGGGCAGCAGCCTGCACTGCTGTCACTACAAAGGTTATGCTCAGGACAGCAGCAGTCAATGGTGGAGTATCACCACTCTGTTTCCTGTGATCAACTGTTAAACACCACTGGCCATCGGCCTTACAGACTGGAGAGGTCTGAGGGGAGTGCATACAACTTAAAATGTGCATCTTCTCTAGCTCTTTAATCACTTCAAGAGGTGGCCTGCTGGCAGTAGATACTGAAACAACAGGTTGTTCTGTGGTAGGACAGGGGCAGTCTGCAGGAGCCTCACTTAGAGGGGTTCTGCCTCTCTCATCCAGGACTCCACACTCCACCATTGAGCACACCACTGCCTGCCTGCCAGTCTGTCAGACCCTCATGTATTTTCCTTGTGAGGACTTAAAGCCACTTCGGCAGGAGCGGGTGTCCCGAGCCGCGGAGGTTCGGGTCTGTTCCCGATCCCAGCGGGATGGCCAGGCCGGGGTCTGTAACAGACCGGCCGCACAGTCCTGCGCCCGCCCGCCCCGGCCCCGCCCTCCGGATCAGCCCAGCCCATCTCTCGCCTGGGGGTGACGATATCGTGTCACGTCTCCGCCCGAGCCAAAGCGCACGGGGGTGGGGAGAGTATTGGTGGGTGTGCTCCGTGATCGCCGGGATTCTCCCCACAAGAGGCTGAGCCGGCACTTTCAAGGCGAACTGTGACCCTCTGAGGAGTGGCTTGAGGTGGCTGGGGTCTCCGGAGCGGCCGTCGGTGCTCCCTGCAGCCCTTTCCTGCACTGCTTAGATGGAAGCAGCCGTTTGTCCCCCCTCCGGTAGCTCGGACAGGCCCTTCACTTCCACAGTGACCAGTTCCGCTCGCTCCTGCGCTCCACTACCCAGCCCAAGAAACCTCTCGGGCAGCTGCTCAAAAACGCTCCTGGATGCCAAAACCTGCTCCTCCGTGCCTCTGTAACAAGCCCTGTATGGACGTCCTGCTGAATACACCAATTTAAATGCCACAGAAGCAATAAATTGAGGTTAAATGAAACTTACTGTTCAAGGTCAGTCAAAGCTCCACCAGCATGAGCGGCGACAGCTTCGGGATGTCACATGGATTCGTCACTACAGTGCTGATTCTTAAAGTTCATGGCCAGCGACTCAAAATGTGCAGTCACTCACCTAAAAGGGAGGGCTCTCAACCTCCAGGAGTTACTTCTACTCAAAGGCAGGCCCGCTGCTCTGAGAGAGACTGGCAGAGAATGGCTGCCCAGGGTCTCCATTGCTGCCCTGGTCCAAGCTATGGTCAGGCATGGTCACACAGCCCTCATGGGGTCAGGACCCACCTTCCTGCCTCTGCACCCGCCACCATGTGAAAGTTTGGTAAATACGATTAGCGTAGCATTGGGGTTTTTTTCAGCTTGAATTTATTTTAGGTTGAATGTATTTTAGGTTAAACTTCGAATTTAAATGAATATGCTTAAATTGATGTGGAAAACATGTTTGGATCACCAAATATTTCTTTTGGACAAGAGTAAGCAAAATAGCTACAAAGAATATTTCAGCTTTGGAGTGTTTCATATAGTTATCAAAACCAAATCTACACGTTCCTGTTAAAGTGACCTGGAAATACAGTATTTTAATTCTGTGTCACTAAATTTATAATACATTCTCTTCTAAAGATTATTTTAGGTGTTGCTTAGGAGAGCTGTAAGCAATTAGTAGTTGGGCTGTGGCCTCTTGAGACACATACCACTTTTTGTTCCAAAGAATTCAGGCTGCAGCAAGCACCCAGATATCACAGGAAAAATGGAGCATTCAAAATCGAAGCCGGGGAGTTGCAAAGGAGAAACTGGCAAATAAAAGGCAAAAGCCCGAGTCCTACCTGTCCTGGATAATGACAAGTCCAGGTGTGCGCGGTGGCACAGGCTACCTGCAATTCAGGGCCTTGGGCACAAATCTTGTGCAGTTAGATACTTATTTCCTTAGAAAATTAATAAAAATACACAATAAAAGGAGATCCCTGTTACTTACTTCAGTAAAGGGAAAATAAATTTGTATTTAGATCTGTTTGTGCCTCTTTTGGACGATGGGTTTAAGCATAAAAGAGAAGAGTGCGCTAATCCAGGTCTGGGCAGGCTGGGGGGATACAGAGAGTTTGCTCACAAGGGAGCTGTTCCCCTTTGGTTAATTTAGTAACTGCTTTACTGGGGGTTGAAGCAGAATTCCCAGCAGGTACACCATAGCTTCTTTCTCTGTCTCTGGCCTCTTAATTGTCCAAATACCGCTCCAGATGTGCAGAAGGTGGGAAACTCATCAAAAAAGTGAGATTCATGCTTGATAACAGCAACACGCCTGCAACCTCAGGCGTAGAGTTGTGCTCATTCGTGACAGAGCCATGGCTCTAACTGCAAATCAGAGTGAGTAAGGGATACGGATACGTGACTTTGGCAAGGAGTGCCCAGGCTACTGGACAGGAGGAAACCTGTGCCAGCCAATTCATCTTTTAGCTCCAAATGTCTCTGGATAGAGAGGAAGATCTGCTGGGGATTGTGGGAATCTGCTCCTGCATCTGGAAAAGATGGCTGAGTGCCTGACGTAAGGAGGATGCTGGGGTTTAGAAGTCAGAGTTGAGGTAGGTATGGAAGATGGCAATAGCTGTGATCTTTAGTTAAAAATAAAATTGTATGCCACATCCCTGGCAGAGCTCAAGGCCGGGTTGGATGGGGCTTTGAGCAGCCTGGGCTAGTGGAAGGTGTCCCTGCTATGACAGGGTGGTTAGAACTTTAAGACCTCTTCTAACCCAAACATTCTATGGTTCTATGATTTAAGTAGGTTTTTTTCTGTCCTTTGTTAATCCAGAGTGGAATGAGAGCCAAAAATGAGAAACTGGTGCTGTGCACACCGCACACTTAAATATTTGTTTTAAAATGTGTGTGAGGTCAAGCTAGAACACGCTTTGCAATTTGTATTTTACTGCAGCAATTTTTCTGCTCCTTCTGGCTGTTTTCTGTGGGTTTTAGCTCGCTTCACCTCCACAGAAAGAATACTGTGCAGACGAAGGAGGCCATTGTGAATCTTCCCTTAGGAGATTTTGTGTGTGTGTGTGCTCTGCTTTTAAATTACAATCTGATTATTTATGCTAATGTTTAAAATAGCTTTCTGATTCCCTGGTTAAAGTATTCTGAACCTACTCCAGCTACATTTTACTATGCACAACTCCCACCAACCATCGCTTTTTGTTTCAGGTCATTTTTCGTAAAATAACATGAATCACAGCTAGAATCCTATGTTGCTGTTGCGTGATTTTCTTTACAGTTTTCCAGCTGTATTCCTCCTTCCCATGATAAACAGTGTTCCCAATATTCATTTTTATCTTAGAATACACAAATTGCATTCCCTTAATCTCCCTTCATAAACTGTGCCCTGTAGTCCTGTTATCATTATTGTTGACCTTTCGGGGAATTCCTCCAGGTTATTAATGTCTTTTTAATGAGAATCTTGGGATTTAAACTGTTTTCTGAGCAGTGTTTACTCAAGAATTGATAGATTATTTCCTTTTTTCTATTTTCCTTTACATCCCTTATTTCTTTTTTGCCTGACATCTCACAATGTTCAAAGTGGAGCTATGCAAATAACTGATTTTGGGGTTTGCTGCCAAATCAAAACGTTAAAGAAAACCTTTGTTCCAGACTGAGCAAAGACAATATTGAATTTAAAATATTTAGAATGTGTGGAGAGGGTTTTTTTAGTGGGTTTGCCCCCTTTTTGAAATAAGAAAGAAATTTGTCAATTTTCAAAATTATAGCACCATTGCAAACAGAAAGCAGACAATTTTCTGTTTGACTTTAATCATAAATAGCTTCGGTATTCTCTGAACTTGGGTTTTTTTTGTTGACCAAATTACTGCCTAAAAGGTTTTGTTACCCTCAGAGTGAGTACTTTAAATACTTTTGGATCAGTATTGAGCAGATATGTCTATATATTCTTTGTCTTTATATATCTGTATTTATATTTATGCATAGGAAGCTCATTTTACAGTGCTATGAAGACATCGAGTATGTTGGTGATACCTGGGCTCAGAAGTGAAAACTCAAGCATAAACACTAAGCAGGCCTTTGCAGGTAGTGGTGGCAATTTGAACATTTGGCCCATTTAAGCAGTGGTATGTTACTTGCTTTTATGTACCTAGATATCGAAATCCTGATAAAGCTGTGTTTGAGATGCCTTCACTTTGTTTTGGTTCCCACTTGAATTTACAGTTCTGTGCTCAGAAAGAGCATAGGAGAAATGCACATCCAGTCCGTTGTTCCAATAAAGAAAGCACAATTAAAAATCATAAAATAAACACTAGCATCTGGAAGAGTAACTAGATAGAGGTTGCCCAACTTTTGCCAAACCTTCAGATTGTAGAGCTTAGTTTTCTCAGATGTGTTGGGTGCTGGGGTTGGGTAGAGTCTCATGATGGAGGTGGGAGCTGTGGGAAATGCAGCAGGAGGTAATGAAGACAGGCATCCCAGGCTAGGTGGATTATGGAGGAACTGGAGAGGGGCATGATAAACTGAGAGTATGGGAACCCCATCTCTTCACCCATTTCTTACTGCTAGATATGATGCGAGTTCCTGGTGGTGTGATGGGGAAATCTTGTGCAGCCTCTTCCTGTTCAAAGCTGAGTCTGGCCCTGTGAATTCTTTCTTTTCCCAGTAAAGCAGGCAGCAGAAGAGAGCTTTCTTTAGGCTGCTTTTGTGTAGGTCCTAGTGTACTTAGCGTGGTGTGAAACACTCACCCTGGTCTTTAGACAGCAGCCAAGCACTACACTGTTTGCACTTCTAAAGCTGACCTGCTCCTAGGCATGCCCAGAAACAAGAGTGTCACAGAGATGAGAAACTTTGCTGGTTGAGACCGATGGGAGATACTTCCCAAGTGAGGTGGCAGATGGGGAGACAGCCACTTCCAAAATCCCTCCCCCATCCTACCCCAAATGCAGGGGACCTTGCATCCTTTCATAAATCCAGCCTCCAGGGTGACATTACTTCCCTAAGGAGCTTAAAATGTACTGCCTTTAACGTGACATAGCAAAATATAATAGTGTATTTTATATATACGGTTACATAAAGAAATTAAAATTCTGCCGGGTTTGTTCATGTTTTGTTAGTATTACAAGCCTTGTCTTGTTTCCACACTGAAGCACTTTATTACAGGTCTCTCTTCCTCCCTTCTGAAATTCTGTAACTAATAGGAAGCTGTTGACTTTCCAAATACCGGCAGGCTGTGACTGTTTGCTGGAGCTGGCAGAATACAGTGTGACCGCAAACCTGCAAGGATTAATAAACTGAAAAAGCACAGACTTCTCATCTGTCATTTGTGCTTCTTAATGAGAAGAGTGCTATTGAGAAAAAGGAGCAAATGACAGCAATCGCAACCTGAAATGACACTTGAACTCTTACTACATTTTGTAATCATTTCAAGGTGCGTGATACAGTAAATGTTTTCTTAGCTTATGACAAATTTTGCTTCTTATCCTGGGTCTGCCAGGTTGTTTAGTTAGTTACCTCCCAGATATGTTTCTTCTTCCAGTGTTTTTCTCTTGCCTGCTGAAAACATTTCAAGCTGATCTAAAATTTTATGCTCATAATAATGAAAACCATGTCTTAGACATGGTGGCTGTGCACACACTTTCAGCTGAATCAGGTTTAGCGTGTGATTTCATGCATTTGCATATATGGTGTGAACACTTGCCTGCACAGTTACTTGCAGTGCCCCAGTTACTTGTGTTCCCTGTGTATGGGAACCAGGTTTAGATGTGTTGGAGAGGCTTTTGAAAGCCCTCTGTTAAACTTCTGCCATTAACATGACAGGAGGGCTGGGATGTTTTCCCAGTCTCTGATGGAGTTCACTCCCTTTCTTGTGTACTGTTAAGTCATCCTTGCCAAAGATGACATTTTGCAGCTCCTAAAAATACTTCTGACAAGTCTATCCATTTCCCTTTAAACAGACCAAATAGCACTGCCAGGTGCATCTAAAAATCTCCTGAGGTGACACTACATGCTTGGTTATAAAAGATATTTATCCACAGGTGGACTTAACACTTGCATTTACTGTCAAATGCAAATTGAGTATCATGTTATACAACTCTCAGTGTATTATGTGAACCTCCCTGAGGTTGGTGTAGCAAAGCAGCATCCTTCCACCTCTGCTCCAAAGAGCCTTTTTCTTTGAACAGGAAGGTGAGTTCCCCAGACCGCCCCCTTCTGCTCCATGAACATATGTTCCCTCTAACAAAGGTCATTTCAGGCTGAGAAAAGAAAATTCATGAGAGCCATTTCTAAGGTGTTAGAACAACCCAAACTGTGTGCAGAAGCACAAAAAATAATTAGTTCAAGCTGATTTCTGTATGAAGAATCTTCTTAAAATACTTCAAGCAAAAAAAAACCCAACTTGCAGTGCTCATTGTTGCAACAGCCGCTTGTGGCTGTACTACAAATCCATGAATTAAAAAAATAAAGAAAAACACAAGCCCAGATCACAGTGATGCGCAAAATATACATGATGGCTCTCAGCCAATAGCAGTAATTAGTTTGTAGGGACTGTGTTTTTAGAGAAGAGTTGGATTGATTGTGGTTTCACAGCATACACAAGTCACATTCGGTATTCATTTTGAGATCTGCAGTGCTTATAATTTGCATTAATGGAGTTTAAATTAGTACCAAAACTACAGTATTTAGATGAGCTGAGAAAATTGCTTAATGAGATAAATTTTAATGATTTGATAACAACTCTTCTTCCAAAGTAAGAAGAGTAAGCAAGCAAAATTCAAGACAAATAATGAGGTTAGATCACAAAGCCAGCACTCTGAATTGAGGAGATCATTTGTAAAATAAAATTTAGGTCTAAATGTGGGGAAGCTGGATCTGTGTTTCCATTTTTTCTCCAAAGTCTTCTGTCTGGTTTTGAGCTGGAGGTCTCCTCACCCAGCAGGTTTGCACAATTTATGAAAGGTCACAGTGCAAGTTTTGCTCCACATCCCCTCAAACTGCAGCTTTGCCAGCTGCCCAGGTTACCAGTTATTCTGAATCACAGAATCATAGAATAGTTAGGGTTGGGAAGGACCTTAAGATCATCTGATTCCAACCCCCTGCCATGGGCAGGTACACCTCACACTAAACCATGCCACTAAAGGCTCTGTCCAACCTGGCCTTGAACATCGAAAGGGATGAAGCATTTACAGCTTCCTTGGGCAGCCCATTCCAGTGCCTCACCACCCACACCTCCTTACATCCAATCTAAACTTCTGTTTAAGTTTTAACCCAATTACCCCTTGTCCTGTCACTACAGTCCCTAATGAAGAGTCCCTCCCCAGCATTCTTATAGGCCCCCTTCAGATACTGGAAGGCTGCTATGAGGTCTCC
>JBCJKH010008635.1:0-16170 GCA_039877255.1 Loriculus beryllinus | reverse complement strand
TTTTGTGAGGGGGATCTTTCACCGCACCAGGCTTTGCTGTGAAGGCAAATGGCCTCATTGTCCTGCAGGAGTGTGTCTGACCACTGCTACATGCTGAACAACGTGGTCACAGACTCACTCCCGGGGTGATGCTGCCACAGTTGTCAGCAGCTTATTCACAGTGCTGCTGTCTGGTTTTGCCTCTCCTAGATCGATGCCAAGAAGGAGCAGTTAGCTGATGCCAGGAGAGAACTGAAAAGCGCGAAAGCTGATGCCAAGGTCCGGAGGGATGAGAAGTCTAAAAAGTAAGGCTGTTGTTAACTAGGCTGTGCACTGCTCCCAGTACACTCAGCTCCAAATGGGTCCTTAACCCTGTATTCTGTTTGCCCAGCCTGTGATCTGGGAAGGCTTCCTCAGGCTTTCTTGTTCCTTCCTCGTTCTGTGAAGAAACAGCCTTCACACTGATGCTGCAGTTCCTCATGTGGTCGCTGGCATTGGTCTTCCCCAGGACATCTCCTCTGTGTCTCAGCCCTTTGAGCTGAGCACCAGCCAGCGCTCAAGCACCCTGCTGCTGAGGAGCAAGGCAGAGAACTGTCACCAGTGTGCAGCATTGCTGTTGTAACAGAGAGCCACGAGTACACGATTACACGTGCACATCTCTGTGCAGATGATTGACTCTGCGTGGGGTTCTGCAGGGTAGCCACAGGGGTGCTGAGTGAAGGGAGCTCTGAGAGCAGGATTACAGCGTGGCTGTTGCTGCAGGAGGGGTTTGAAGTGGCTATAGCACCAGTAGAGTTCAGGCTGTTGCTTCCAACCCTTTAAAACAAAACTGCTGCTCAGGATTTCTGCTGTGCCTGTTGGAACATGTCAGTTCTTAATTGCATGTGCTGAGTGGTTTGTGTCACCATCTGTGCTTACACAGCTGCCCTTTGTGGCTGGTGGCATTACTTACCTCGAGCAGAGTCCCTTGGGGTTCCCACAGTACTGCCAGCTCTGGCCTAGCAGGGCATAGAGGAATTAAGTGATTTGCTTCTTTCCCACCCTAGGACAGTGGAGAGCAAGAAGAAGGCAGTGCAGAGGATTGAGGAGCAACTGATGAAGCTGGAGGTTCAGGCTACAGATAGGGAGGAGAACAAGCAGATTGCTTTGGGCACCTCCAAACTCAACTATCTGGATCCCAGGATCTCTGTTGCTTGGTAAGAATCTGCTTGGGGTGTGCTGGAAGGAACCATCCCTTCACTTCTGTGGTGTTCCCCTGAGTTAGGAGGCAAGGGCTGTGACAGAGCAGTGCTCTTGAGCTGCCAGACACCTCTGCCTCGGTGGCCTTCGCTTGTATCTTCAGGTGTTTCCAGGAGGCTACAAGTCTCTTGATGCAAGTGTGACATGGCAGCCACCACCAGCACTGTGCTGGGAGGTGATGGGTGGGAGAGCTGCAGGGTCTGGTTGTGCTCTGCTAGGTGGTGGTTGTGATGAGCAGAGCTTAGGAAGGTGCTGGGGCACTGGGAGGTGTCTGTGTGGTGTGACTCTAACAGCGTCTCCTCTCCTGCAGGTGTAAGAAGTGGGGAATTCCGATAGAGAAGATTTATAACAAAACCCAGCGGGAGAAGTTTGCGTGGGCTATCGACATGGCAGAAGAGGACTATGAGTTTTAACCTGTTTTTAATGAGCTGAATTATATGGGAAAAGGGAGTAGCCTGGTTTTTAGGGAGATTGATAAAACTGTGAGCCTTACTTGTCCTTGGATGCTGGGGAAGGGGGAGGAAAGGGGCAAGTGAGCATCAGATACAACAGCCAACATCTTGCAGAAAGCATAACCTGGAAATATCCTAAAGGAGCTGAGCCAGTTGTCCTATGGACAACTTATTTAACATGTTTCAGAGATCCAAATTCTATCTGTCTGGTTTGGGTGGGTTTTCTCTGGAGGCAGGGCAAGTGGATGGGGGATTTGTCAACCTTCCGCCAGGCAAATTCACCATCACACTGAGCGCGTGGGACTCTTTAGCTACTGTATACAAACTCCAGTTATATTGGTGCGTTTTTACAGTTAGGGTTTTGCAATAACTTCTATATTTTAATAGAAAATGGATTCCTGACACCCTCCCCCCCCCCGCCGTGACGTCACACGGCCGCTCGCGGGGCATCATGGGAGAATCCCAATGTTTTCCGACGGATGCGCTCAGCAGTGTGGCGGCTTGAGGCGACTCCGGGAGCGACGCTCGGGGCGAGGGGGGGACACGTCCCGAGAGAGGGCGGCGGCAGCGGCGGCGGCGGCTGTGGCTGTGGCGGCAGGGGGCCGAGCCGGTGCTCCGCGCCCCGGCTCTTCCCCACCCCGCCAGGCGGCATGGCCCACCTCTGTGAGGCGCCCGGAGCTGCCCCCTGAGCGCCCGGCGCCGGCGGAGAGCCCCGCCGCAGCCTGCCGACGGTGCAGGGGAAGATGCTGCTGCCGCGGCTGGTCTTGCCCGGCTGACGCTCCGCCGCCGCCGCACCCCCATCCCCATTGTCCCCCGGCCGCCGCCGGCTCCATGAGCGCTTCCTCCTCCCCCCGCCTCTAAGCTTCCCGCCCTCCACCTCATGGCTGCATCGGAAGAAGGGACCGGCTGCTTTCTCCCGAGAGGCAGGTCTCAGAGTGACCCCAGCATCCTCACCGACCCCGCGGGCCCCGGCGCCGGAGAGCGCCCAGGTACCGGCAGCGCCCGGGCGGGGGGCGGGCAGGGGCGCGCTGAGACCATCCTCCGATTAGGAGCGCGGCCAGGCAGCGGACAGGGAGCGCGTTTTCCGCAGCGAATGCCGGAATGGTGCAGCGGCTGCGCTCGGAGCTGGGCTGCAGCGGGGTAATTCCCGCGGCTTTGCGATCCTCCACCGAGTGAGGGAGCGGGGGGCGCGGCTGGCGCCGGGTGGCGGGGCCCGGCGGAACCCTCCGGTGATGCTCAGGCGGAGCCGGCTGGTTACTTTCGTGAGGTGCTGGGGAATAAAGTCTAACGAGGCAGGCGGTTTGCATGGGGTCACCATGGAGACACGGGGACACAGGGTCGTAATTAAAGGCTTTCTTAGTGCCAGAAGGTAATTGTCACTTCCAAGGAGAAGCGTGAGCTTCTTATGGGGTGTGGGCCCAGGGCGAGGTGCAGGGGGGCACAGCCGAGGCGCCGGAGTATAAATAGAATATTGTGATTAGATTTTCTTTAACAATGGCTAATGGTGTTTTGAGCTTAACTTCACTTTGAGGAATAATCCTAAATGTCTGTTGGGGGTGACTCAGTCATTTCAGGCTGTCAGCATCCAGAATGCAAGCAATGACCCCTAGAGAAAAAAATAAAAAAAAGAAACAACTCCATCACTTTGATGTGATGTGACTGCATGGAAAGGCACAACAACAAGCTAGAGGCAGAGGCTAAGAGCCAGTTTACTCTTGGTTTCTCTAAATAGGTGGTCATACAAGAATGGGAAGGTTTCTTTATGAGAACAGCGTCAGACAATGCAGGGGGTGTTGATCGCTGCTGCCCGTTACACTGAATTCTAAAGCTAGAAATAGCTCTGGGCTTTGGGTCACGCACTGTTAGCCTGGAAGAGACAGTCCCTGAATGCAGTTTTGGGCTGAACTTCAGTTCCAGCCTTTTTCAGATTACTGAGTGAAATATTCCAGGCTGTTTTGATACACCTGCTATGCTGCTTCCTTCTGAGACCATGAGGATATTAATATCTGTAACTATTTTAAGTTCTATTTCTTTGTCTTATCAAGCAATTCTGAGCACCTTGCTCTAGAGTGAAATCCAAATTAAATTAAGGCAAACAGTGAATGATTTATCTTTGATGCCCAACTGCTCTGATACCCTAAGTGAAGGGAACAAAGGACGCTTCTAACATGAACTGCTCGACTCACTCCCAAAGGGGCAATCTTGGCTGAAAGAGGAATGTATGTTTCTGCCATTTGATTTCTGGAAGCAGAAGTGACTAGTGAAAGGAAGGCATATGCAGTCTCGGGTTTAATTCCTCTATAGTATTTTCTGCTAATTAATTATTTTGGCCTTTGTGAGATATACAACAAAGACAGTAGCAACATGTCTGACAGCCAAAGATATAAACATTATGATGTGTTTTGTAAGGAGAAAGAATTATCTATACTAAGTAGCATTTTTTCCCCAATACAGACTTCATAAGTGTCCCATTGCATAGCAGAAGCTATACTAATAATCAAGAAAAGATGTTTTTGATGGTATTGTGTTAAACATACAATATGTGGAGAGAAACAAAAGGTGATGGGTTTCGTCCAGGTGGGCATAGATAGTAGTAGAGTTAGCACATTTGGTAAGCTTTTCAGGTCTTAAATTTGCTCATCAAATAGTATTGAACATTCATATGCTTCAAAATTATAATAAAGTGAACATAAATTACTTAATTTAAATAATATTTTAGCCTACAGTGCCGTAAGTAGCCACTTATTGTGAGAAATTTCATACAATTCGTTATTAAAAAACCTGAAATACATTTTATACTACTGTAAGAATTATGCACCCTAGAAGACATAATTGTAATTTATCTTACTTTGGAAAATAATTTTTATCATTGTAGTACCAACAGCCATCTATGGGCTCTAGTCAAAAGAAAGTCTTAGGAATGCTAAGTGACACATAGCGAGTTTGTGTTTACATCCCAACGCTGCTCACAGACAAACCATGTAGAGAAGTAAGCTAGAACATTCAGGATTCTTTGTAATTTAAAAACTGAATTAATTTTCATTAACATTTAAGTCATGCATTGAAATTGTACAGACAAAACCAAACAACCAAACCAATAACAAAAAATGAATAGAACTGAAAGATCCCTAATGATACTACATTCCTACTGGAAATGCACTCCCATTTTGCAATGTTTTCTGAAATGCATGATGTGATGAAAGATTATTTTGTAGCAATTCATTTGCCTGTGTCTGTTTAGAGGAAAGTAGGTAGCAGATGTGGTAATAGATGAAGCCAACTTATATTCTAAAGATTTTTCTGGAGTTTCTGTGGGTCTGTTTAAAGACATTATTCATATTTCTTTTCTTGACCTATACAGTTAGGGTTTTTTAGCCCAGCTTTATACTGGATATTTCAGTGGCACAGCTGAGAATGTAGAGGTGCCAGCATGTAGCTTTTCCTGTATTTAGCTAAGAAAATTCTCCAATACAATGCTTCATTTTCCTTTCTCTCTTGAACCGCAGCTGAATGTACACTGACTGTACACAGCACAGTGACAAGCCTTGCTGGCTGTCCTGCACAAGTTCACAACCTTCTATGACTGGACTGTATTATCTCTTTTTACCTGACACTGAGTAATGTGAACAGATTCAGGATGACCAGACTGCAGATAGCAAGAGTTAGTTCATCTTCATATTGCTTTCATCTGCAATTTTTTTTTTTTTTTTTTTTATGAACTATTATTTGAGGTCAAATCTCATGTGAGAATAAAGCTGAAGTTGGGGGGGGAGGGTATTTATTAGTCTGGGGTCTTGTTGGGGTTTTTTTGTTGTTTTTTGCTTGTTTGTTTTAAGGGGACTCCCTCTTCTTCAAGGGAGCAAGAGCACAGAATAACTAAGTCACAAGCTGGGTCAGATAGTCTTAGATGTTGATTTTTGAGAAGTTCTGGACACTCACAACCCTGACTGATGCCAGCAGAAGCTGCAATTACTCCTTGAACAATCAGGGCTTCGTGATAAAAGCTTCTTATCAGTGTGCTGTTCTTCACAAAGCATTCACTGTGGAAATAAAAAGCTATTTTCATTTATTAAATTAAAAGTCATTCTATAACCTTGATTTCCTAGACCAGATGTAATCTTGACAGACTTCAGTAAACTTTATCACATCTAAACAACTTTAAAAACTAATACATGGCCACAATGGTCTTAATAAATATTCCTGTGGTAAATAAGATAAACATGGTGTTAAGTAACCTAGACTAGAGAGTTAATAGCTATTTATTCAAAAACAGAGGTACAAATTCACTGATTTAGATCCTTCACATGCAACTTTAATTAAACAGCAGCTCCTCACAGTGATCAATTGAGATGTCATAGTCATGGTCTGCGAAGAAGATATGGGCTTCAGTTATCTGTGCAGGCTCTACTGACAAATAGATAATTCCCTCCAGCATTTAAATGGTGCATATAGTTCTTATTGGTAGAGAATACTGGAAATAGAAGAAGGATAAGAAGGAGTGAATGTTTATTTGTTTTAGTTGAATTGGCTCTTTTCTCCATTAAGGAAAAGCAGTGCATTTCAGCCTGTGACTTAAGTGAACTATTTTCTGGCCACTGAGCAATAGTTTATGAGAATCACTGTCCAGTGAATGCTGGACTTCATATTCCAGTCTTTATTGAAGCACACTGTCATGTTAAGTGAGCAAGCCTTAAGAAGGAATATGTCCTGAATTTGAGAAGCACACATCAAAATACTTAGGTCTTGCTTAACTATAGACTGTCTCTAGACTGTGCTCTCGTTAAAGTGAATTTTGTTTTTCTTATTGCACCATGACTTAATGCCAGCTTCAAAGAAGCATCACAATTAACACAAGTTTCGTTTGGAAATCCCCACAGAAAAGGACTCTAAAACCAGTGGCATCCTTTCCTGCTGCCATTAAGATGGCTGTTCAAAGTACCATTGTTTCCACTGAGTTTAGGAGAAGGGCAGAATATGAAGTTTTATTGGATTGTGTGCATAAAGACACAGCCTAATTGACTGTAGATCTGGGGTTATCTCTGAGATGAAGAACTAGTCTAGAAAATATCTTATCCTACGATAACATCAAGAGTAATTTTTTGACACAGTTAAGGAAGTTTTAGAATAGTAAAACTTAAGTTCTAATTTAAAAAATTAAAAGGTTGTGGAAGATTATTTAGATGGTAAAAACCAGCAATTGCTCAAGAACACATATTGCAAAGAGGGATTTCATTCATTCCAGTGATCATAATATTTTTCTTTCCCATTTTTCTTTCTCCTCCTCCATCATTCCAGGTAAGGATCAAGAGAGAAAGGAGATTCTAAAGAGGGCATGGGTATGAAATTCAGAACAGATTTCAGTATCACAATCTATTTGAGAGGCAGTTTGCAGGAAGCCAAAATATTGCTCTCATTCTATGCCAGTCACAGGGCATAGAAAAGATTGACAAGTGCATTTGATTTGAAGTCATAGAAGACAGGGCTCCACAGACTGAAGAAGAGCACACCATGTCAAAACTCAGTATTACTTGAGGAGATACAGACAGCCATGACAATGTGTGAAAATGTCACACCACACCCTCCCGCCCCTCCCCCCTTAATTTTGGGAGGGATGGATTAAATCCATTTTAATTTGTAGAAGTATACATTGGTGCCATCCCGATTTGCTCTTCATGCTGCCACTTTTCCTCCCTGGCACAATGCAATTAAAGAGTAATTTTTCAGAATGGGTGTTACTGAGCTCTTCAGCAGACCTTGCCAGTGGTCCTTCTCCTCCAGTGTAGGATCTGTACCAAGGCAAGGAGCTGTTGTGGTGCATGCAGTATTGTTAGATGTTGTTAACAGCTATATTAACATAATTTCTTATCATTCTCATTGGTGAAGACTGATGAAGGGATTTATCAGCCTCTACATTGTTTGCTGCAGTGTGCTTCCAGATCTGACAAGTTAAAGCTACTTCAGAGTAGTTCCAGAGATGTACAACTATGTTGCTACCAAATACTAATGCCCTTTTTATTTCTCTTGATACCACTTCTAAACAGCAGCACTGTGCACTGAATTAACTTGAGAAGAGAACAACTGAATAAAACTTAAAGCTCCTTCATCACTGCTTCTAGTTATCATAATTCACAAGTAGCAGGAAGCATTCTTGTAAGTATTCTTCTAGGATGCTAAGGAGAGAGTTGAAGTGTTTTGTTCCTTTTACACTGTCCCTCTCTGGGCTGAAGGATGACCTGTAACACTGCAAAGCCTTAATATAAGAATGGAATCCATCAGTAATGCCTAGGGAATGTTGTAATGAAATAAAACATCAAGTTTAGGAATACTTTATGCTAGGGGTTTTTCTATTTTTCCTTTTCCTTCTTCTAAAGGAAACTGATAGCAGAGTGGGCGCTAAAGATGCTGTTGATGCTCTGCCTGTCAGCTGGCTGCTGCTCTCATCCTTTTGCAGTCACTTAGATTCCTGCAACTTAAACCAGGGACTTGTAGGCTTATCTGTGATGTCTTTAGTCATTGCACAGATTTTCAGATGTGACACTAACACTCGAGCCAGGCCACCCCTATTAAATGTTCTTTTTTTTTTTTTTTAACACCAGAAAGACTTTGATTTCCATTTCCTTTCACTGTATTAACCAGTCTGTTCTGTTAACGGAGATGGTTTAGCCTACATCCTATTTCTTCTGAAGCATGAAGTGTACCCAGTCTCTACATCTTTTCCCAGCACTCTTAACTTATGACTAAAATAAAATAAGCTGATCAATGCTTTTGCTCCAGTTTATGACCTAATCCTATGTTTCATGTATATGAAACTTTGGGGTATTTGAAATTCTCTCATTCAAAGTCAGAATGTTTCTGTTCAGATCTACGCAAAGGCCTCCAGCTGAAAATTGCAGTTCCACACATAACAGGGAGTATATTAAGGAATGCTCAGAAGAGACAAGAAATACGCAGGGTATTAGTTTACTTAATGTCCCATTTCTTTTTACATTAAAATCCAAATTTCAGTCCTGTAAGGGTCCCCAAAACCTTTATTATTTGTGAGAATGTAGAGTTTATGCTGGTTGTCTGGGTATTGTACTTACTGAAACCCTACTTAGTTTATTCTGGGGGATTCAAAAGAGAGCTTGGTGAGATTCTTTTTCAATGCTACTCTTACAGCTGTTAAATGAAATCAGTTCATAAGTATGCTACTCATGTTGAGGGTTGTTTTTAGGCTTTTCCAAGGTTTGACTGTTCCCAGTGTTTGGAGGTTTATATTTAGCTAAATATTAGAGTTCAGTAAATGAAATAGAGACCTTTAATGTGGAGGAAAAAAGGTGTTTCACAGTTCTGTTTTCTCCTAAATCCCAAGTTGGCAGGTACTTCAAAGGATGCTGAAAATACATTTAAACCATTTAAACCTTTTTATCCAAGAAGTGGAAATACTGATGACAGACCACCATAACCTAGACTGGATTCATGAGAGTGAAGTCATCATATGGGAAATACCTGGTGGTGTTTTATGAAATTTTTTTGTACCTATAGTTACTTCTGCATCCTTGAGTAAAAACTGAGGGTCTTTTTTTTCCTCTTAGCTTTACAATCATTGCCTTCTGAGCAGAAAGTTTGGTCAGAATCTCACTTTGACATGCAGAAGTTAATGGAATGTCACACAGAGCAAATGTGTGCTCTGCTCCCATGTCGTGGAGACCTAACACACTGTGACTGATATTTCAGACACTTGCTGGTTCTCTTATTCTCAGTGCTAATAGCAAAACCCCTGGGACATGTAAAGGATTTGGTCTAAACTTGAGTATCAGAGTCAGAGTAGGTAGGTAGTCTATCACATGTCAGTGAAAAGCTTTTTCACAGGTTATCTGATTTAATAGTTTCTATTATCCCCTGTTGAATCAGAATTATTAGTTCTAGAATGTCTTAAACATTATATCCCCCCTGGTCCCTGGGAATCCTTTCTCATGCACCAGAGGGAACCTTGTTATGTGCACACAAGTTCTTTCGTCACACTTATGTTTGGTTGCAGCAACTGTACTCTGGCATTAAAAGCAGCAGGGATGACAATGCACACTGTGCAAAACATGCAGGATTGATTTTTTTATTTTTATATTGATATCTAAATAATGCTTTTGCATCTTACTGAAGAAATTTTCAGGTCTTAAGTATACAACCTCCAAAGCAAGCTATATAAGTGAAAAAGGGCTTCTTTTTCAGAGCTGCAGTACCTTGTACATCACACAGAACTATTACTGATCTCTTGTATATGTTCTACAAAGGGTTTCTATTTTCATCCTTAACTCTTCAGATGTCTCCATGCATCATAAAAAAAAAACAAACTATCACAGATCACAAAAAAGATTCAGGCTCACATTCTCCAAAAGCACAGAAAACGATGAAAACCCCAAGTGTTTCTTGTATTTCACAAATGGGGAATTGAGCTTTAATTAACTGACTTTGCTGGGTTTTAAGTAGGAAGCCAGTGACACCACTGGAAGTTGACTCTGGATTTTGTAAGGCTCAGCCCCATACCTTAGCCACAGAAATTATCCATAGCAGTACTATTGTTGTGGTAAATGGTGCTTGTGTATCCAGGTTTTTCAGTCTACAGTCAACTTATGGAAAAAATTGGAATGGATGAGAGAAAATATTTTGTGTGGAAAAGGAAATCTGTTCTCACTGCAAGGTTAGAGACCCCAGGTTTATTTAGTTAGTTAGTTATTTAAATGTAGCTGTAGTTTCTTGTCTTATGGCTTCCAGGGTTTCATATTACTAATCATGGAGAAAACAGTTTAGGCAAGTACATCTTGGAATTTGGTGAATTAAAGAAAAAAATAAGTATGGAACTGCTTTTTGGATAATGTTAGACTGGGACAGTTTATTCGGAATAATAGGTGAGTCTGGTCTCTTTCTTGGAGATTTAGGACAAGAATTTGTATTTGTTAAAGAGATTCAGTCTGTGAGCTGAATGTTGTTTCACCTAATAGGAAAAAAGGGCAAACCATGGTCTTTTTGATAGAAGATGGACAAGGATTTCTAATTACTGTTTACTACTTCTCCTTCTGCTTTGCAATTAATTTACCATCTAATGATCTTTTCTGATATGAAATAGAGGTAGTCGGAAATTTGACAGAGAAAAGTTAAAACAAAAAATATGTATTTGTTCACACTTTTCCACCTACCCTTGGGCAGGTATATCTGCACCAGCTTCCATTAGGACAGAATTTAAACTAAAAAAGGAAAAAAGAGCAGTAACAAGCATCCCTCTCCAAAGTCAGGCAGAATGGGCACTTGCACAGTATGGAAAGGGTTCAGCTAATCTACAGAATCCTGAACCCCTGTCTTATCTTTCTCTCTTTAATGTTACAAGCTTTATTTTAAAACAAAAGTAAGCTCCAAATCTGACTGCATACATTGAGTACAAGTACTCAGACTTAATGTTCACATATAATAATTTCTGCACTCAATGAGTTGCTTCTCTGTGCAAATAAGATAAACTCATATGGTTGTCAAATACTAAAAAACTTCACACTTTGGCTAAGAATGAAGATGGTTTAAGATGATTCAGTCAGTTAATGTCTGTGCCACACTGAAAATGGGAGTCTCACAATGCTTTGAGCCACGTTAATGTAGAAATGGAACTGTTTATTTGAATAAACAGTGAATAGTTAAGTAACAATATTAACCTTTCACACTCTTTGGTTTTGGAACTGCCCAATTCTTGCCGTAATGGATAATAGGGCTAAACTCTTCGTTTATAACATTATGGCAATTTCTAGCCAAATTTGTGGCTTGGTATTTTTAAAATTTAATATGTAGCATTAATTACCCTGGCTTCTCTAAGTAGGTCAGATCTATAAATACCAAAGAGCAAGTAAAGCTAAATATGATGCCTTCACTCTCCTTCGCAATGTAGCTGGATATTTTATGGATTCTTTGTGCCCACTAAATAAAATGCCTTTTTTTTTTTGAAATTTAAGTTGATTTATGGTCTAATGTATACACAATTGATACATGCCCTTGAGAGAACGTCGTATAACTACTCGACACAGGTCAATGGCTTCATGCTCGAATCTGCATGAATATTTCAGTAAGATGATCTTAATCAAAGGATATCTTATCTTGCATTCTGTAGTACAGTAATATCCTGTAATCACACATGGTTCATGCATGCAGACCTGTGATTATAGCTAAAGAAAGGCAGGTCCCTCTGCATAAAGTACTTCATGATTGCTGCATATAATGAAGAGACAGTTCATGTGTTAACTTCGTCATTATATATTTTTATATATATAATACAAATTTATATAATATATAAAACATTACATTACATTTATATATCATATTATTAAATATTATTTATATAATTATATCTGTATATTATATATAAATATATCAATAATATATATATTTATATATTATATAATTTTTTTTTTAATATCAGACTGTTCTGTTGCTGCATAACCAGCATCTGGACATAAAACACTGCATCACATCAAGCCAGTGAAGCCTTCAACCCTTTCTGAAGGCTGCTGCATCCCTCAGGCCATGCAGTCTTCCCTAAGCCTGGCCCATATTGAGCTGCTGGGAATGTCTGTCACATTTCATTCAGCTGCTCACAGAAGTTGGCATCTCACCTCTTAACTAAATACCATGCACCCAGATTTGGGTTTTTTTATCCTATAAGAACAAAGAAATGCTCCACTGGGTCAGAACTGTGGTCATTCCAGTCTAGGACAGTGTTCTTCACAGGGGCAGTAGAAGATGCTATTTAGGGAGAACATCCTTGCTCAGCCTTGAAGCTTGAGACAGGTTGGAAGTAAACCTGAGGGTGACTGAATGAACACGTGGGAACACCAAATGAAATACTGAGGGTCAGTCTTCTGTGTGCGACTGCAAATAACACATATAAGTGTTGATACTTCGGGCAAGTTGCTCAGCATCTAGAACCAGCCCTGCTTTCTTGGGAGACTCAGAGGAACACTAGGAGAAATCAGTCTCTAAGAGAGTTTCTTGGCTCCTGCAAGTACTTTTTTATTCTCTCATCATGAATGATATGAATCTGAGTGGCATATTTAGATAGGGCTAACATTCTCAACAGAGAGGTTAGCTCCTATTCTACTTAAGAATTAGACACTCTTCCCTGTTTCCAGGTCTTGCTGTGTAAGAGATGTGATGAGATTGCTTTGTAACTGTCTAAGCCAGAATACCTCAGCCTTCAGAATTAAAATGCTTTCAGATGTGTATGATGGGCAGAGAGGGGAAGATGACAGCAAGTTTAAGACTGGAGCCTGGGAAGTTCTCAACACAATGTTCACTGTTACAGCATTATTTCAGTTGGATTTGAGAAATGCAGTGAGGAACAGGGAAAGGAAGTAGCTAAAAGATTTCTTCTCAACCAGTATACTTTCTGGGCAGCTAAATAATGGCCACTGCTGATCATCCACCTGAGGGATCACTGAATTACTGTAAGCAATTGCAATGACTTGTTCCCTGCATTTTGAATGGGCATGACAGAATGAGATGGCTGGATTGAGAACCTTAAGTCTGGACCACCCCAAATTGTTTCAGCAGCAGAAAGAAAATGACAAGAGAAAATCCCACTCACTCAACAGTGTGCCAGTCACTCTAATGATAACAAAATCCTGAAGAACATGCTATTTAATTGTAAACTCTTGATGCTAATCCAAATGTGAATGATACAAAATAATTACATCCTAAGTAACCCCACGATTCTACTAGATCTTTAATGGAAGCAGGTATCAACCCTTGCTTGAGGCTAGTTTACTTGAACCTTTGCAGTAGTGGTTAACTTAACAGATGACATGATCAGATGTGTATTTTCTTAAGGCAAACACAGGGTATGTGAACGACAGCTGTCACAAGAGATAGCAAATAGACTTCATAGTGTTATGGTGTATATTTTCTGCTGAAACTCAATCAGAATAAACTGAAAGGAAGCCAGTTAACAAAGATTATTTTAACAAGTACAAAGAAACGTCCTCTAAAATCTGGAATGTTGTGCATGAATGGAAACCTGTTAAGAAGGGGCTTTAACTTGTAATAGGAACGTATCCTGTATCTCACTTCTTTAGTCCAATATTTTTGAAGGCAACACAGTCTGATCTGGAAAACTCTTTCCTCTTATCTCATGGAGTTAGTGCTTTCTTACATTTTCTTGGTCTCTTGTGAAAGAGTAGAGTTTGTTGCTTGGTTTTTTTTATACTTTTCAGTTTGTTTTCCCTATACTTTTTTTTCACTTTTCTGCCATCTGAGTTCATTCTGTTGCTAGCACTTTTCTTCTGCTTTAGCAAATGCAGGAGCTCCCTGCTCCAGATGCCTTTCTTCTGAATTATTCTTCTGGAAACAGAATGGTTGTTACTACTGTAACACCAGAGAAGCCAGCAAAGTCTGCCATCCTATATTCTAGCATTTTCAAACCTCAATTTGATCTTGATCTGTCAAAAATCTCATTTATGACACATGACAAGATTGGGTCCTCTGTTATCTAATGAAGAGTAAGTCTCACTAAAAACTATTCCCTTAGGGCATGTACGATGACTCTCCTGTGTGGATGCTTCGGTTTGTAAGCAAAACTGACCTCACACTGAGGCTTTTCCTACAGGTAATACTCAATAGGGTCACTTTTTTCAGGAACTACATGTATATCCTTTGTTGAAAGTTGCCAGTAAGCTTCAAAATTTGTGGAGCCTGTGGGCAACCTGAGATGAAAAGTGGTTAAATAGCTCTTGTTTCTGAAAGAAGAACCTGGCAGTAAAAAGTAGAAGCAGCTGTTTTCAATAAATTATGGTTCCATTTATATTTTTCTCTCTCCTGCTCTCATAACACTACTTCTAGGCTGTGTTTAGGATTTACTGCAACACATCAAACGTCTCTGTTTCTACCAACCTCTCTGAATAAGCTGCACTATGACCTGGGGCATTACTCATCTATCTTATTTGGGAGAAAAGGTTATATATAATCAGCTCTCATGTGCCCTGCACCTGCAGAAAATTCATTCCACTTCCCATCCTGGAATTTAGTATTTATCTATTCCTCTATTTCCTATGCCTGTTGGGCATTGTAATAACCTACTAAAAAAATCTACCCCAAACCATAAAACCCCAAACTCCCTGAACAACACCACCCCCCTCAAGCCAAATAAATAGCACACTACCAAGAGGTTATGCATTCTGAGATCATGGTTTGTTTGGCCGCTTTAATGAAGTGATTTTAAAAGGGTTAAGTTACTGAATATTCTCTTAGCTGCTTAAACATCATACAGATAGCAGCATAGAAATATACCCTGATTTTTTGAACAAGTATTGAGGGAATGATGTTTTCACTCAGTCCAAAAGGACAGGAGCTCTCAGAAGGTGAATACACTTTTTTTATATATATTCCCCCCACACACACCCCTTTTTTTTTTAACTCATCCTATGAACAGAAATGGAAGGCTACTTCTGGTGCGTTTAACTGATTAGTTCTTAATTCAAATTCCCCTTTCACCCTCCCTCAAGAAATTCCCCTGCAATTTGTCATCACAGCATTGCAGAAATCTTTTTTAGATCTTGGTAGCTACTGTAAGGTTGTCTGAGAACAAAACTACTTTTGAACAGATTGATCTAACTGCATGTATCCAAGTCAAAAAGAAGCAGAAGTAGATACCCCAGATCTTCCAAACTGACTTTCATTTATGCTGTTTCTTGAGGAAAGAGGACAGCCTCAGGTATTGCATCATGGTTTCTCAGAAATACTAATTCTTAAACACCAGAAAACTCTTTTTTCCTGCTTTATGTTAAGCAGCTGATTTTTAGTCTGATATGTCTGTTAAAATGAAATCACACAGACTTAGAAATACCTTTTCTGACAGGAAGAGTCAAGCCTAAGCATATCAGAGCCAACGGGAATGCATGCAGTTTAGGGATTTTGTTGTTGTTATAGATCATAATATTCACATAATACAAGAGAGATTATGGAAATACGGCATAGTCTTATTTTGTCTGACACTGTAAAGAAAGAAAGACTTAAAGGATTAGTCTTGGTAACTTAGCTGTTCCTTTGCAATGTATTGTGATATAATGAGAAATAATGCAGTGCATATCCTGAACATGAAAAAGAGCCTCTGGTCAGAATCTTGTTAATGCCAGAAATGATTTAAAGCCAGCTAACAGTCCCAGATTTCTGTCCCAGAAATGACAACACAAGATGTGACACCTCTTATTCCAATGCTACATAAGAGAATATCATGCATATGATTAAAATAACATTCAACATGACTAATTCTTCAAGGTTCACTTCTCTTCATTGTTAGAAACCTGAGGACAGCACAAGAAAGCAGGGTTAGGTTTGAGACAGAAGCTGATACTTTGACAGGGAATGAAACTAACTACTTTCTTTTCCAATGTATGTTGAGAGGGATGGGCTAAGGAGGGAAGTGAACTGCTTTCACTCAAGTATGCTAAGCACCTAATTTACACATTCATTGGGCACAAAGCTTCACTCACTG
>JBCJKH010008627.1:0-13466 GCA_039877255.1 Loriculus beryllinus | reverse complement strand
GTCCCTCTCCAACATCCCTACAGGCCCCCTTCAGATACTGGAAGGCTGCTATGAATTAAACAAACAAAACAGTTAAATGCGGTTCCTGTTCAGCTGAGAAAACATCCACCAGGACACTTAAAAGAAAAAGATGGAAGCTTTCCCGCATGAGGAAATTCTCCTCATTAAATGATCTGCAGAAAGCAGCTCCTTAAATAAAGCTGGAAAAAATCAAAGAAGGATGAGAAATGGCAGTCATTTCTACAAGGATTCACAGAAGTGGAACGAAGGACCAGTGACCTGGAATACCACATGAAAGGAACAAAACTCATATTTTGAAAGCAGCATCCCTAGAAGCCACTTAAGAACAGTTGTTCCTCAGTGTTTCGGTGTACATCACTGAGCACTTTAAAGATCATCTCTTGAACTGTGCACTTCAAGTGCATTATTGGATAAATGCAGTCCTTCGCCAATGGCTGTGCATCCCTCTGAGGGCAGGCATGCCTTGTGGCCCTGCCGGCTATCATCGTGTTTGCATCTGGTGGGCATGGGTGCCCTTTAGGTCTGCCCCTTGCTGTTTGCGAGGCATGCAAGCTGGCTCTGGCTGCATGAATCTAAGCAAGGATACAACGATTCACAGGCACAAGCTGATTAGAGAATTCCTTATGCCCTTTCCTCTATTTGAGGAGGAAGCAAGGGCAGCCCCCTAAAAATCTGGTACCCCAACTGCTTCTCCACAGAGCTCCCTCTCCATAACCTATTTCAAAGATGAGCTGGTCCGTGCAATGCCTGAAAAATAATGGTCAGCCAGAATATCTTTCTACACCTGAGAAGAAAACATAATGAAGTTACAGATGATATAAGTGTAGATAGGCTGACCTCTTAAAGGACGGATTATTTATTCCATCTACAGTGAACTTTAGGGAATATTTTAGGTTGTTATACATTACAGCTATGATTTTTCCTCTAAAAGTGAAAAAACAGAAGAAGGAAAAAAGTCTGCTTTGCTTATCACTTTGTTATCTTTAAGAATTGTCTTAATTCTGTGGATGACATGTTATTTCAGACAGAGCTCAAATATATGATAATCCCATTATTCATAGGAAGGAGTCCCTGTGAAAAATGGAAGGATATTAATCATTGCTATAGTATTTAAATAGTAAGCATTAGCTCAGGAGATGGTCGCCTGTGCAGGAAAAGAAAACAATATATCTTACTTTCTGAATATGCTTCTCCTTAGATGCTGGACTTTCACCTCTACACTCGTCAGATTGCTCAAGAGAATGTGATGGCCTCAGCATTTTCAATATTGCGCTAGGCTTCTTAGTCCAAAACTGTCCACTAGCTCAGCAAAATTGTTAATGATTGTCATTCTCCATTTCATATAGGTTCAAGACAAAATAAGATTGGGTCTGAATTATTGTCTCAAGAGTTTGTTCAGGACATGCTGAAAGAGAACAGCAGGACATTTGAAGCCTACTGCTGTTTCTGCCTGCATTTTGTCATGCTCATAAACTACAGCCTTTACTTTCCAACCCTATCAATCTCTCATCTCTGTCAAGTGCTAAATTAATCCTATTTAAAAAATGTCAGTTAAGCTAGTCAACTTTTTTGATAGTATTAGAAAATACTTGATATCTTTGCTGCCCTTTAATTTTATGAAAAGAGAATAAAACCCAAAAAAAATAAAGCCCTTTTAGCCATAAGCTTATCTGTAAAATATGAATTTTTTATAACATTATGTTGAAATAAAGTTGTTTTTTTCTCTTTTTGTAAACAGATTGCATTAGCACTACTTATAAAAAGAAGTATTAATGCAAAAAGGAACCTACAAAGACAATAGGGAATGCACTTATTACAAGTCTTTAAGGAGTCAACATTGGACCAAATTTCAAAAGACTCCTTACCAGAAATTTGTTTTCTTAGACACCAGGCTTCTATGCTGTTCCCCCCCCCCCCCTCCCCCCCCCCATTTTGGTATCTTTAAAGAAGGAAGTAAACAAATGCAGTGTGTATCTTGTACTGATATAGACAGGAATAGTCCCAGTTAAGTCAATGAGCCATTTCCCAGCTGACGGAAATGGCATGATGTAACTGGCTCTGCTGAAGTCAGTGTAGGGGCTCAACCACCGTCAGCCAGGAGCATTGCTGGTTGTCCCTACTCACCTGCAGAATCCTCTCCAGCAGTAGTGGACACCCCTGGGCTTTTGTCAAGGTTCACTCTTGGGGTGTTTTTAAGAGCCTCCAAGGCATCCAAAGGGCACTGTCATAGCTGGACAACCCTCACAACTCCTTGGCTGGTCTGCAACCAAACCAGCTGTGGAACATGATGACACAAACACTGACAGCTGCATAGAGGTAAACCTTAACGATTGTGTCTTATAAACACTGGCAGATAAATTGTCACCAGGCTTGTTTCTGACTGAAGTCGTCCATCCACTTTTCCTTGCAGATCCTTCCCTATCTGCTGAAGCTGGCAGAGATGCTACAGCCCGAGGGGATGCAGGATGCAACAATGTAGGATCCACAAATGGGAAAGGAGAAATGGGGAGCAGCAGATGTCATGCCTTCGCACACTCAGCCCAATGTAGCCCCCATCAAGCTTTGTCCATGCTCACCAAGCTCCAGGATGTCTTTCCCAACCCCTGGAAACCAGGACTTTCCCATGGCTCTCCCTTTAGCTTCTTTGGGTCACCATCAAACCTCAGCTTTTGGCTTTTTACTTCATAGGAAGAGGCTCTGGATGCTTTAAGACAGGGCTGAAAACTAAGGCATGTCTGCACTCAAAAACATAATCCCTGTGGGATCAGCCAGAGCCAATTCAAACAGCGGGGTATAATTTGTACCTCTCTCAGACCACCCCAGAACACCCCAGAGGTCCTGCTACCAGTGTGCTGGGCAAACCAACCCACGGTAGTGAGGCAGGTGGGACTCCAAACTTTCATCTACAACCTGGCTTTTGCCAAGAAAAGTCAGCTCTTCTCAAAAGAAGTCTTTCTTCAATGCCTGTTTGATTTCCAGGCTTGTAATCCATTTAACAGCAGATTGGCTGCAGGAAATGGCAGAGGAAATATGGCATTGGATGGTTTACCCTGAACACTCTGGGTAGTGCAGCATGGGTCTCGTAAAACACAAACACTGCAATAGGTTTGGGTTGACAGAGGCTCAAAGAAAACAATTTTAACAGCCAGCAATTAAGTGACAAAGAGAGGATTAGAGCATCAGCTGGAGATAAGCAGCAGGAGCAGTGTGACAAGAGAAAAAAAAACATATTGCAGTTTTACATAAAAGTATCATAAAGTGAGGTGTTCCTGCCTGTATTTATGCAACTGCCACACAGTCCCTGGGGAGCTAGTCTTCCTACTGACTTATCTCAACAGTTTCTCTTTAAATGCGTATTTAAAAAAGCTCATCCTTGTTTAAAGAGGAACATAATGTCCAATGGCCTTATAGTGCCCTCCCTACTCTCCAGACAATTTTTTAACAGACTGATCTTTTGTGCTAAATAAGATTATAGGCACCTTTATCTCTGCTATAGTTATATATCAATGGATAACATTATACAGGCTGTTGCTTGGTGCATTTAATGTGAAACTGGGCAAGCTCAATAGGAAGAGCTTCTCTGCACCAAGGTCCTGGAGCACCACTTACATTCAGAAAACAGTGGTTTTCTGAATGCAAGACAGCACTGAAGGGAACCGTCCCCTCACATGACAGTTACTCGACTCAGGTAATAAATCTTGCTGTGGCTTTAATTATTTTTCTTTTTAATTGTGAAATGCTCCATACTGAGTATCTTTGATAGAGAAGAATATGTCTTCAGTGATCTCCATGGGTAAGAGTTTTTAAAAATACATCAGGCTTAACATCAATAGCAGACAGAGGTAGTCATACTTATAAATCCATGGGCATTAAACCAAGGATTATTTTTATCTGGCTGAGATACTGATTTTTATTTTAAAATGTTCTTCAACAGCAGAACCAAAGAATGATATCATCAGTAATCAGGAGTCCTACAAGTACAGAAAGCAGAGAAAGCAGAGAAGGTAATGTGTGGGAACAAATACAGCAAAACAACCCAAATGTTAAGCGACTCATTCTGAAGAGTAGCAATTGGAAACTAAAATCTGGAATCTAGTCAGAGACTTTCATGGAACTGCCCTGGTTCTTGTAAAACCTCATGCTTCGAAGACTGTCAGGCTGGGAGCCCTTCTCTTCATGAGCCCAGTTTGTCTATGGCTCAGGCAGCGTCAGACTTGGGCCAAGCCCAGGAGACTGGGGAAGCAAAAGTCAAAGCCTGAACCGGAGTGGAGGGCTGGGCCAGAGATGTATGAGGGGCTCTCCTAGCCTTAATCATTCCTTCAGAATGGAACAGAATGGAAAGAAATGGAACAGAACAGAGTAGAATAGAGTGGAATGGACTGGACTAGACTGGTCTAGAACAGAATAGGATAGAATAGTTAAACCCAAAGTGATGAACATGCATGGCTGGTCCTGAAAACATGAGCACTGTACCACTGTGCACCAAGAAATGTGCTGGGTTTATGGTAGATTGAACAGGAGCACAGCCACCATTTGAGGGGGTCTCCCTGAAGTTTCCCAAAGTGCTTTACTTCTGTTTTATTTTAAGTTATTGGAGTTCAGTTTTGTCCCTGAACTCACATTTGATTTTGTGCAGTAAGACTTTACTTCAGCTGAATGCTTTTATGTGATCCTCCTTTAGAGGCATAAACAGTAACTTGGATTTCAGTGGAACTGCCCTATGCTAAAAGTTAAGCATCTGCCATGGGTCAGCACCTGACAGTTTCAAAATGATCAAAATAAGGCAGGGGAAGAACAACCTGGATCTTCTCAGTTGAGAAGTTCTCAAACTGCTTAACAGCTAAGAGATGGGCGACTTTGAATAAAGAAAAAGATCAAGTTAGACCTTGAATAAGAAATTCACATCACACAGCTGAGTGACTTGGCCATTTGTCACAGGCATGACACTAGAAATGGCAAAATGTGACAGCCAGGAGGTCTGACAGACATGGCACATCCATTACAGCTGCCCCTGTACGCCTATTATATGTACCTTCCCATGCTGGTGTAACTAATTGCACTGTCAGTGGTGGTCACAGCACCAAGGATTGCCAGTACCAGCAGGGAGATCCCCCCACATGGGGACACAGTGTGACACTTTCAGGCAGAGCCATGCCTTCCTTCTTGCTTTGACAACCCATTTTCATGACTGCCACAGAAGCAACAGCTGTTTCTTCAACACAGCTGGAAGAAACCTTCTCACTGGCTCAGAAATAAAACCTACAGTGGTTTTCTTTATTTCTGGAGGAAAATAACAACCATGGCAACTCCAGTGAGGTGTCTGTGGCCACTCACCACCAAGAGTGATAGTGCTGTGTTTATACCAAGTGTTCACCACTTGGGCTCAACAGACATGCTTGCTGTGTTGGGTGGTTTCTCCTCAATTTTTAAAACCTAGTTTAAAAATAGGCCAGACCTTTCCAGTGTGGTAAGTCACATAGGACTGCTTAAGGCAGGGCAGACTGACCTGTTCGTAATGCCCACTGCTGCCGTGACCTGCGGCTCTGCTGAAGATCCTGCAGAGGAATTGAACTTTTCAGGCAGTAGCTTTGCCAAGTAGGAAGATAAATGTGAAGACAGCGTATGAATTGGGAACACACCTGCATTCAACACAGTGCCTCTTTTCAGCAGAAAATACCTTCTTGGCTCTGAGATGGCTTTTCTGATTAAAGTTTTTGAAACTGGCACACTTCTGTAATACATTTTGATGAAAACCCATTCTCCAGTGAAATTGTTATACTGGATAACTTCCAGGCAACAGTAGCACAAAGATTGTTAATCAGGTTCAGGAGAATATATAGTGACTACAAACGCAGCATTAAACCACCAGACCAAAATTCATGGTTCACAGAGAACAAACTTATTCTTGAGAGCAGAATTACAAAGATATAAAAACAGAAAAAAAAAATATTGAAAGATAGAACTGAAGTGATTACCTTCATACTGCTCTATTCTCAAAATGACATCAGGTAACTGAGGCTTTTATTCATGGAAGTATAGACTGAAATTCATCCTGTCTTGTGTTAACAGGAAGAATGACCCAAAATCTGCACCTCAAAGCTGGAGCCCAGCCAACTCCTCCACAATCCCTCTATGTTGTACAGAAGTGGAAGAAGGAGAATGTCCTGTTTGCTGCCTGGAGAGCTATATCATAGTAAGCCAAAGTCTGGCTTTCAGAGCTTGCAAGATCTCCAACCTCACTGATTTTAACAAGACACATGATCTTAGGAGCTAGTATTTTAATTAGGCAGATTGACATGGTTTTATATTAAGCCCTTAACCCTTATTGATTTTGTTGTGAACTAAGCAACTAGGCACTTTGTAGACTTCCTGGACATCTGTACACCTCTGGAGATCTGACTCTTTTGAGAGTAAGACTGAAGATTATATTTTCAAAGGTATTTAGCTGTGTAATGAGGTAGACAAGTGACTACCTAAGTACTTGGGAAAAACATGTCCACTCAATTTTCCAAGTGATTTCATGCTTTTGAAGGATCCAGGTCCACTGAGTACAGACTTAATCTTCCAAATAAAGATTTTATCAATCCTTGCATGAAAAGTTATCAGTGTTAGGGCAGCTGATTTGTAGGACTGCCTTTTACTCTAGGTCTCTGTGATGTCAGTATGTGTTGCTTTTGCCTAACTAAATTGAACTATGTAATGACATATATTTTACAGGTCACAAAAGATCATCTGATTGATGATTCATAGACTTTAGCAGAAAGAAACTCATAAACAGACAGAAGAATCAAGCACTGGATGCAGTACTTTCCATTGCTCTGTGTAATGCTGAATCTCACTGAATTATGGTTTCCTTTTATTTCAGTTATTATAACTTTTGGGCTTTCTCTCTGACCGAGTGTGACTTTAAAAAATATTCTGTATTTGTTGAACTGTAAAATTTGCCTGATTCCAAATTTATACTCGACAGGTCTATATTCTTAGCAGATAAACACTGAACTACTGGACATCCCAGCAGTGCTGTGGAGGAGGCAGATTGAGAAAGAGGCCATTCCCAATGTTCTTCACCAGTATATGTTTGCGTGTGCACATTGCTTTTGAGATCAGTGTTGTTGACATAAGCAAAAAGTCTGTCTCATTGCAGCAAAATGGACCTAAGAAGGGACAGGACCCTGAAGGGCTTTCGCATGTGGATCACACACTGTGTGTCCATCTTGGAAGGTTCAGGGTTTCAGATGGGTATTACTGTGGTCCAAAGGTGGCAACAAGAGAACAAAGGCTTAACCCTGACACCACCTTGGAAAAACAGTGCAGCTGGAGTAGATGGTGGTGCTGGATCACGGCATTAGGATTGCTGGTTAGTGAGGACTGCAACTTTGAGCTGTCCAGTTCCAGTCAGACAATCATATTTTCAGCATCAGGTATAGATGTCAGAGAGGGATGAAAGGAGAATGGGAATCATACTATCAATGCTGTGATTGTCAGTTACAAATAGAAATGCTTATTTCACTTATAAGCACTTTTGGCAGCTCCCTCTATTTCTGGTAGCTTTTAGATGCTTGGTCCTCCTGCTCTTCCATAAGGACAGTGATGTTTCTTCTCTCCTTTTGGCACTGTTTCCTGCTCTGGAGGTGCTAACGACCTCTCTCTCAAAACTCAGTAACAGATTAAGTTAACGATGTTATTGATATGCCAACAGTTTACAGCTGGATTGAGGGTTCCTGAAGTCCACTCCAAAATGCCATAGCATAGGCTGGAAAGGGCTCAGCTTCTGACGGATCGTTGTTCAGAAATCTTTGTTGAGTCAGCTCGGTGCATCTTGCCCCTGCCTCCTTCCCCGGCACAAAGCCAGCATTAAAGAATACAGCTCCATAGTGTTTGACTAATCCGGGAGAACTGCAATCATGTGCATACGTCTGAGTCAGAACAAATGTGTACTGCTGGGTGATTCCAGCAGTGCACAGCCCTCATAGTAATGTTGGGAGATCAAAGCGCGCAGAGACCTTGTTCTTAGCCTGGATGAGCCTCACTGCTTCCTTCTCAGATCTGATGAAAGAATTTGGTATCTGCTCTTGACGAAGGGATCAAATGATATAATAAATGATATGATCTCTGTGTGAAACCTTGTTTTTATTATAATTTGTATCTATCATAGTGACAACATCCCTCATATATTTACAGATCCATAAAGATAAAAGGTGTCACTTTCAAAAGTGTTTGATATAATCTAATTGCTGCATCTGTTATCTGTGGCATAAATGGGGTGAAAAGAATTTTGGTAGGTTAATGCAGCATGAAATAATTAATAGAGAAGTGCATTTTGGAAAGGGGCAAAAGCTGGATAAAAGGGTCTTCTTTTCTTTCCTATTAGTTGATCTGCAAAGGTTCCTACTCCAGTCCTGCAGCAGAAATGGAGCAGCCTAAAAGCTGGCTGTGTCTTTGGTAATGTTTCAGTCTCCCTTTAAGGCTTTGCAGCATCTGGAATGTGTCCTGCCTTAAAGAAGTGTCAGCCTATTAGTCTAGGCTAGGCTGCTTACTGTCACTTCTGCTCTCCTGCGGGAGCTTTGAGATGTGTGGAGACTTTTTGAAATCAGTCTCAATTTTGCAAATGAACAATGCAGGTCTGTGGAAATGTCAGCCTTTTCAAACACGGCAAAGTAAATCTGCTCTTGATGTTCCTGTAAGGAACATTTCAATGTACAGCATTTCAATGATACTGTGAGAATAATCCAATGGTAGTAGTTACCATCAAGGTATTAGTGGTCAGAAGCATTCCTTTGGAAATATCTCTTCATAAGTAACGCCTGAATAATAGACAAAGAGAGACTTGTTCAGTAATGAATATCATCCAAGTGCAAAGGTACCCCATCCTGCATGCCTGGACAGAGGTTTACTCCGATGTTTCTGGATGTGGAATACAGGCAGAGCTTTTTTCTTCACAACTGTGCTTGTCCAGGAGGAAGATAGCATTTCCAGAGGAGAAATTCCTCACCTTTTTTGTACCATTGTAACTCTATTACCTTAGTACTTTTCTCACGGAGGACTACTCATGATGTTTTCTTTGTAAATATTAATAGGTGCTGTAATGTGCCTGATAAGCAACTGCAGTGTATTTAGTGTTGTTCTGTGGATCACAGTCAGCAAACAAGTTCTTACAAGGGTACTCCTTATATAAGGTCTGCACATTTTAAGGAGGCACATTATAATCTCACTGAAATTATCTTATGAAGGGCAAAACAGTGCAGTTGCAGATGACAGAAAACTGTGAGGAGCAGCTGATACACCAGAGGACTGTGCTGCCATCCAGAGGGACCTCAGCAGGCTGGAGAAATGGGCTGACATGAAGTTCAACAAGAAGTGCAGAGCTCTGCATTTGGAGGAGCAAACCCGTCCATCAGTGTATGCTGGGACCCACCCAGCTGGAAAGCAGCTTTGCAGAAAAGGATGTGGACCTGGTGGACATGAAGTTGAACGTGAACCAGCACTGTGTGCCTTTGCTGCTAAGGCAAAAGGTACCCAGAGCTTCGTTAGAAATGTTGCCAGCAAGTTGAGGGAGGTGATCCCTTCCCTTTGCTCACCAGTGGTACAGCCACACTTGGACCATTGTATCTAGTTCAGGTCCTCAGTACAAGACAGACATGGACATATTGGAGAGAGGAACCAACAATTAGCCAGGAAAGTAATTAAAGGATTGGAGCATCTGTGTTATGAGGAAAGGCTAAGACAGCTGGGACTGCTTAGCCTGTAGAAGATAAGGCTCAGGGGGGGCCTCGTCAATGTGTATAAATCCTGAAGAGAGGGTAGAAGGTGGAGTCTGGCTCTTTGAAGCTCTGCCTGGTGATAGGGTAAGAAGCAATGGACATAACTGAAACACAGGAGGTTCCTCCTGAACACCAGGAGATACTTTTATTGTAAATGTGACTGAGCAGGGGGAAAGGTTGCCCAGAGATGTTGTGGAGTTTCCATCTTAAGAAATAGTCAAAAGCTACCTGGATGTGGTCCTGGGCAATCTTCTGTAGGTGTTTGAGCAGAGGGATTGGACAAGACAACCTCCAGAGGTCCCTTCAGCCCTCAACCATGCTGTGATTCTGTGAGTTCTGTAACAAATTATTGCTACCATATTTCACTTGACTGCTGTGATAACTAGTATTCAGCATCTGGGGTTGTTACAATGTATGGTATTTTAAAATCCTGTTATTAGCAAATAATGAAATCTGCCATAGAAGTAAATGTTCCTGTTGTTATTCAAAGATTGAATATATAATTAATACATCACTGGGTTGTAATAAAATAGGGAACAAGTATTCACTGAATATGGCATAAGTTCATTTGTATTTTTTCATGGTACTCCATTGAGACTTCAAACAGACCTCAGGTTAGACATGGTGCATGTGAATTTGTATCTTCTGGAGGCAGTGAAGCAGCATCTAATTATTGCTGATAGTTACACTAATAATGAGTATGAGAGTGTGTTATCTATCACAAAGAAAGGGCACTCAGATGCTCCATGCATGCTCAGTGACTGTTCAGTGACAATACTTCAATGATGAGTAAAAATGAATTTGTTTTATAGCATCTGTTAGTGTATATCTCAGATCCTGCTGAGAAATAAAGTAGTTGTTTCCTGTGGAACTGAAAGTTGGGAGAGTATGTAATAGTCTCTCCCACCAGGTGTGGAAAATTTCTTTGTTGGAGAGGTAAGAATGTAGCTTTCTTCAAGCTTATGTGCTCTCTTCTTTCCATCCAGCTGTGTCATGGTCTCTGCTGAGCAAGGCACAGTTTTGAAATACAGTCCTCGAACCAAGAGACCTCTTAACTTACTGGCAGGGTCTTAAAGAGAAACCAGATGGTTTCTGTTGGTGACTTGGCCAGGAGTATATCCAACAATGTGAAGAAAACAAGAATTAGAAAACTTGTGGTGGAAATAAAACCTTTTATCTATTGTAACTTACTGTTAACAGCTTGCAATATTTACAGCACTTCCCGATAGACCACATGCGTAACTTGTTTTATCAACTGGCTCATAAAAAAGCAAAATATGGTTTAGATTTGCAGATATTACTGGTTATTCTCTGTGGTTGTTCTTGGCTTTTAGCATTACTGCATGTTAATTTCAGCTCTGCAGATCTTCAGTGTTAATGTGTTTATGTGTGTGGATGTTTATGGATGCTTTGAAGCTTTATGAGTGTATCTGCCAGTTAAGAGCCTAGCTATGGATATCCCCTACTAAAACTCACTTGCATCCATGGGCAGAAACTGTGATAAAAACAACAACCTGACAAGTTGAGAGCAGGCAAGAATAATGAAAAGACCTTTGAATAAATAGTGAAACTGCATCAAGTGATACCAGTTCATAACATTATCCTTGAGGTGCAGGATTTGATGCTGATCGTTGGTTGAGAGCACCATTTACTACTTACTGCATTTTTGGTTTTAGCTCTTTGTATAATGGTCTGATTTTGGTTTAACAGTAAAATGAGTCTCGAAAGGAGCTGTTTACTTACTCACTGAACCTACTAGTCTAAGAATGTGCATCTTTACAAGCAACTAGAGAAAGAAAGACAAATATTTAGCTAATTTATGAGGTAATTCTTTGTTAAGTTACAAAAAAACTCCTGCAGGAATATGTAGGGACATATGCAGAGGCTGTAGGAGCATCCTGACTGTGTTTCATGATGTACCACTGTCTCATTTTGCTTCCCACTGCAGTAATCCCCAGAACACTCATCCTTGTCTCAACACCTCTTCTTAATGTTAATAGAGCCTGGCTTTCAGGACTGCTTTTATATTACAGTAAGGAGTGACTAATCCATTATATTTATTCTATTCTATATTACACATTTATTTAAAGTGATTTTCTGTTTCCAAGCTGCCAAGGGTGCAGGCAAGGCTGCACTCTTCAGAGACAAATGTATGACATTAGGATTTTAAAATGCTTTTTTTTCAGGGAGGGTCAGAGAAGATATGCTGTTGATATGCCTTGTGCTTAAGGCTTTACCTACTGCAAAAACCTATGTCGTGTTGGAGTTATTCCATGTGAAAAAGAGTGGCAGGAAGATTATTCCAAAGTGACAGGCCTTTCTTATAGTGAACATATGGAATAAAAGGAAGTGAGAGCTGTATGAGCCTTGGATTGGCTCAGGAAATGACTCGATTGCCATAGATTGTTTTTTTAATTTTGCAATTTTACCTAGGAGCTCATCAAAATAATTAAAAATAATTATATGGTCATAGTGAAACGAAAGGAATAGAGCCTTCAACTGAGCTACTGGTAAAGAGCAAAATGTTTTGTGAAAAAGGAAAAGAAGTTATGTGAATGGGTAGAGAAAGAAAACTGTTGTTACTGCAGGCCACACAAAGTAGGTTCATCAAGCTTGCAGCTTGAAGCTGTCACTCTCATGTTTGATGCTCAAACTTACTAGCCATGGAAATGGAGAAGTTACTGGAGAAAGGTTATTGCTTAGACTCTACTTAAATGGACTCTGAAGAGAAAGCTGCGTTAATGACTCTGAGTAAAGAAATAAAATGGCTTAGGAAGAGGAAGATAGGATTCTGAACTTTGGAATCTTATATAATTCATATTAATTGCAGATCATTTTAATATGCAAGTGAATTCTAATTAGAGTACCTAAGCAAGGGCAATTTCCCAACCCAAACTAAGGCTAGACTATTTACAGTACTTTGCTCTTTAATATTTTGTTCAGCTCTAGGAATTTTTAAATTCACATTTCCTGTCATCTTTTGACATTTTTTTCTTAATAATTAGTTGGGTAGAAGAAAAAATAAACTCCCCTCCCTTTCCCCTTGTAATTGCTGTCTTAAAATAACTGTTCAGCTAAATACTCTCTCTTGGGAGTTAAGATACTTCTCTCTCAGAAAAGTTTGCTCTGATTTATCACACTCCTGTGGCAAGATTGACTTTTCCTCTCTAGGTTTATACTTGCACTTGAGTGCGCAATATCCATTTCTGCAGTGAGGACTTGTGCTGAGCAGGATTTGTTTCCAAGCCCTGCTTGGTGGTGCCTGACCAGCTCAGAGCCAGTCCCAGCAGGTCTGCTGTGCTTGCAGCACTTGTCACGATAGTGATCCTGGTATTAGTCTGATTTTTATATTATTGGTATCCTGCAGGCTTCTATCTCCTGACTACCCCAGATCACATCTTGTTGAATTCAGCTCTTATAAACATGTCCACATCCAATGTGTCCGCACCTTTATATCCTGCTCATCTCATATGTAATATCTATTTAATATACACTGGGGTATTGATTGGAAAGATTTGGTAAACTGGCTGAAAAACTGCAAGCTAGTAGAGGGAATAAACCTCATGCACTTTTTTTTTCTGTGTGAATTGGTCTGTCCTTTTTCATTAAAAAACCATCTCTGCTATTTACTTTGTGAAATCTCATGATGCGTAAAGCTATTTAAGGTTTGGTGGGGTTTTTTCT